>CM070041.1:59348161-59362006 GCA_036250615.1 Ptychadena robeensis | reverse complement strand
CCTAGAGGACTAAGGAAGTGACAAGCAAAAAGCCAACATAGAGTTGGTTCACGTCTCTGCATAAGTGTAGTGTATGTGTCTCTATGTGAATGATGAATGTTTCTGTATGGTTGGTGTGTGTATTTATGATTCACGACGATTTCTACAGCACATCTGTCGGTTCCCACTCAATACATGTGTGGGGACCTTAAGGTAGCCATACACAGGGCGTTTTTGTCGGCCAATCGACTAACATGCGCGTTCCCGTCAATCCCCTGGGGGTCACTCAGCCGAAAATCAGGTGGGCCCACCTAGTGAGATCGACCTGGAATCTCCTGCATGTCGGATTGCATGGGGATTCGACATGTTGGTAAATTCCTGGCCGATCCCATTCAAAGTAATGTTACAAAAAATGTACTATGGGTGTAGATGTCACTTGATTAGATTTGCCTCCCCTTCAATTTGAACCATACAATAAGTTACTAATCAGAGAATGTGTCTCCGATGGGATGAACCTAGCAGGGCATGTCGGCAGGTCATAGTCAGAAAACCGTCTTATAGTATCTTAAAAAGTCTTTATTTGTAAAGAGAACTAATGATTCATATATAAAAAAAAAAAAGTTTTTAAAATAAAAGTTCATATACAATGATTCCACATGGGTAGCATAAATAGGTGTGCCGATTGATCAATTGCAACAGATACTAGAGACCTCCTACATGTTTCGCCCACTTGGGCTTCCTCAGGTATCTCTGCGGTAAACACAAAACTTGAATTAGACTTACATGGTTATAATACATATACATCTACATATGCTGTAGTTGTTGTATATATATCATATGTCGGCTTGTCAGGCTCCCACCATGTGCTTAATAGTGCCAGGATGGCGACGGGGCAGGGGTCAGACGTGGGGCGGCCAGTCGACCGGGCTTGCGGGCACCCGATAGGACATGCCAACTTTCCCTCGGTGTAATTGACAGGGGGTGGAGGTGACAATAAATCACCTCGCCTAGGGCTGTCGGGTGTGTAGATCAGCCCGATGTTCCACCGGGAACTAAGGTGCTTCCCGTAGAGACAAGGTGGGAATATGGGATAGGGTTAAAGTTCCCTGGCCTAGTCCCTGCCCCCCCTTCCACCCGAAACATTCCCTCACCTAGGTGTGCTGGTGTCTCCTGGAACCGACAGAACAGTCCAGGGAATCAGGTCCCGAGTGGATGCCCTGGGGGAGGAAAACAGAGAGACGGGGAGGATTGTTAATCCACCTCCAACTAGCCGGAGAGGGGTATCGTGGTGGGGAGGAGGAGGATGGAAGCTTACCCCACAAACGTCCAGACAGGGCTCCCAAGGGCAACAACCCTCCCTCTCCATACTCCCCCTATATATGTGTCTCTTTCTAATCGGGAAAGAGATATCAGCTGGGTGAGCCCACGTGGTGGAGGCTAACACACTACCGGTGTGGGAGTTCCCCAGTCAGGTGCCCGTCAAGTCAGGGGGCGTGTTCATTCAAAGTAATGTCCGGCAAACAAAGAGTGCCCGCCGATCTTCTGAGGGTGATGACGTCATCACATCTGTCTCTTATCTATCTAGGAATTCGATTTCCAAAGGTGGTGCGTATCTATTCGCCGAACGATCGACGTTCATTGCGTCACCACGTTGAGATTGATCACATGGGAACTGACCCCTGTATGGCCAGTTAACGAGTAGCAGCAAACAGATCAGCTCATCTTTTTATTCGCTTTCCTCTCTCCACCCTATTGGTTTCCATTTTTGTGCCCCCCTCTCTCTTCCAGTCTCTGGCCACCTTAACCTATGTGTTGGTTTTGTATATGAATTCCTAATCATATTTGCTGGTGATATATTTTTTTTGTTCTGGCCAAATTCAGATTCAAGTAATGATATCTTGATTATCAGAAGGTGACAGAGACACAAATTTTTTGTTCAGCAGTAATGGTGACACCCCCCCCCCCCCCCCCCCCCCCCCCCCCCCCCAGTCCCTCACTAGCATTGTATCTGCATAAAACCTCAGCGGGCCCTCCTTAGAATTTTCCCTTCTTCAAGCGGTGTCACCAAGGTCTGCTTGCAAAGCCGCTATGCGATTGATTTTCCTGACAGCGCGGATCCCGAAACCCTCGCCGCACTCGACTCCCAGGCTGCGTTCTTTTTGAAGTTTCTCTTCCATCTTAGCCGCTGCCTGAAACGCCAGGGCTTCTCCTTCACAAATATATTCAGCATGATAAATGACGGAGAAGTGAATGGGAAGCTCGGCTTTTTGACCCGCATTTGTTAGCCGGGCCTTTCAACACATAACGAAAAAGAAATTTTGCGCAAGTCACATTTCTGGTGTGAAAAAACAAACCAATTAGATTTCAAAAGGAATGTGGAGGACGATGGAGTGCCGATAGAACTGTGAGCAGCGGCGGTCTCATTAAATATGCAGAAACTGGAATCTTGTTCAGGGAATTTGCTCCTATAAAAGTGACTCAGTGTGGGCAATTCCAGAACCTTCTGTCTTCTGGCAACACCAAAACCTCTCCAAAGTATCTACAGTGCAGAGCTGAGCCTGGTCAGGTGGAAGGGACAAAAGAAGATCTGGGGAACCGGATGGTGCGCCCCCCTTGGTCCTCCCCCAAAACCTTTCTGTTATTGCATAGGCCTGTTCGCCGATCCCCCACTGACAGGTCCTCGCCCAGGAACTTCTTAGAGTGGAAAGTGGAGGAGAGGCAATAAACGTACGTGATAGGCATACATAGAAGACAATCAGCAACCTAAATGGCGCCTGAGTAAGTCCCTCGCCTTCTACTCTAGTGTTGGTGGGGCATCAGCAGACAGGTGAGTACCTATGCTCCCTGTATTCCACCAATGAACGGGGGGTGATTGTGTATATATATTGCGGCACATGATCTGAGAATAGGGGCATATAACCTTTATAAGTAGTATAGGCTGAAAATTTTATGTGCGGCCCTTTAGTGATGCTGAGGGACAAACTTGTGGCCCTCCATATCAACTCAGTTGGTCACCACTGGTGTACACCAACATGGGTGTAGACCCAGAACTTGTAGGTTGCAACCCTCTCAGGGGGTCGAACAACCATTTCACAGGGGTCACTGCAGCACTGATGCCCACAAGCTGGGTGGGATGTTCTTCTAACTTAAGAGGGAGGTGGCATTTCTCTCCCTCCTAACCTCCTACCCAGCACATCATCTGCACAAGTGGGGTAGATAATAGGAGGGAGGGGACATGACACTTACTTGATTGTGCTGTAAGTGATGTCACGGAGTGTGACTTCTGGTATTCGGAATGCGAAAATGATACTTCGCACCGCCACTTCCGTATTCCAAATACAGAAAGTGACACTTTACGTCATCACTTCCTGGGTTGCGGATCTAAAAAAAAGTCTCACTGGTGTAGAATCTCACATCCTAATGTGTCCCTTCCATCTTCCCATCTCCCATATCTTCTTATTTTCCAACTGACTAATCTCTCGGGGTATATCTTAACTGCGTGTGATGGACGCATTAACTTAAGGCGCCTGTCACGCGCAGGCACGTTTAAGGGCAATATCCCACCCTCCTTAACCTCACTAGCATTTGTGACGAGCCCAGCTCGTTCAGAGTTTGTTTGAATGAGCTGGGCTCCCACGAAAGCCGCATATCCCCGGAAAGCTACGGCAATTTTTTTTAGGTTTGTGCGGCATCAGTGATCACATAACAGGGGCAGGGGGTGGGCAGCGCCATAGACCCCCATATGAATACTTTTAGTAGTCACAATACTGCCCAACTCCACACTCCTTGTTTGCCCCCCTGGTATCCGCTGCTTGTGTGGCACACTGTCTCCCATCTGTGACCCCGACTGAGTGATCTCAGCTCCTTCTGTGGAGACGCCAGCTACCTCATTGACCACCATCAGGTGAAAACCCTGTTGTGTACCTTGGTGGAATGTAAAGACAATTCCCATTCCAGAGACCTGAACCCTGTAAACCAGACTACGAACATTCAGCAACTTGCATGGTTCCGTCTATTATCCCGGACCCCTTTCATATGGTCCATTTTCAGTGATACATGAGCGGCCTGTCACACTACCAAAAAAGTTCCAAAGAGGCAACTGATAAACCAATGTCATTAAAGCAGATGTATACTCAAAATCTAAAAAAAATATATACGTTAAATTAAAGTTTGACTTGCCTCTTCTGGTATGATGGTGGCGTAGCACTCCACAATCCTAAATATTATTATTACCTGCTGTTCTCTGGAATCATATGTCAGATTCCATCTTTATTTGCCAAGCTTCCGGGCGTTAACTCAGGGTGCAGTATGGTGAGTGTCCACTGGGGGCATTTATAATGGTGTTATATGGAAAGTATGGTTTTTAAAACAATGCAATTAGAGATTTAGCTGTCTATCTCTACGGTGAGTTCCAGGGAGGCTTCTTCAATTACTCATTATAGGGATGGTTTTTTAAGGGGGGGGGGGGGTTGGTGCATTGCTCAATATTATCAACACTACTAGTGCCATTCATATAATTATTCATTTCTGGCGGCGGCATAACCGCTTTAAGGCTGAGGTGAAAATAGAAAAAAGTGAGTGGACCGATTTTTACCCACCTGCTTTGGAAAAAGGAAATGCCGGCCATGAAAGAAACCCATTTACCTTACCATCCCGGAGCACAAACCTCCACAGTGCAGAGCCCCACCTAAGGGCTTGTCCCCACTATAGCGACAACCCGTGGCGCGATGATCACAGGTGATTGCACCTATGTTTTTGATGTGGCTTATCCCCACATCTGCGATCACCTGTGGACATTATGGACATGTGAACTCAGTTCGGGCACAGTTTGATCGCAGGATCGGGCACAAATGGCGCCTCTCCGCGTGCCTGCGGCTTTGTAGAAGAGTCACAGAACGCGGAGCCTTTCCGGCCCCTTGTCTCCAGCCCCTTGTCATCTGTGATGCCGAAGGGGGTGGGGGGGGGGCAGCGCCGTAGACCTCCATGTTAATGTAGGGGGCTCCGCTCTCCTCCCCAGACACGCGGTATGTAGAGGGCTGAGCAGAGCGCTGGCAATCAAGGCGGGAGTACATTGTATTGAGTAAGGACCAACAGATAAGCTGCGTAGAGCAGTGTGATGACGTCATCACGCTGCTCTCCATCACTCACAGCATCGGCGGGCACCCTTTGTGTGCTGGCTATAGTTTGAATGGGGACACTGGTACCCATTGAAACTAATGGCATTGGCCAGAGATTTATGGACATGTCTGTTCTCTGGCCGCCCCATGGGGGCACCCACGATCGGCAGCAAAATCAGCCGCCGCTTGATGTGTGTGTGGGTACCCTTAGTTATATGTGAAAGTATATTTCTATGAGTTTGCATTTGCTTGGATTGTTTGTGGATATCCTTGTCTCATACATGGTTACTGATTCTATTTCCAGTTCCATTACCCGAATGCTTCACATTTTTTTATCTACTTCATCTCACTCTATTATATAAATATATTCGCTCCTAGTGGTTAATAGCTTTTATGAGTGAGTCAGGCCTGTTTTCATCCATCTAAACCCATGTTATCTCTCCAACTTGCCATGAATTAATGTCGAGCTCACCCCTGGTCCGCTGAAAAGATCAGCAAGATGGTGTCCTTCAAGCCACAAAAGGTCAAGTTGTTTTCTTCTGCTCTTATTAATGACAAATATCTGCCTGTACTAAGTATGAGGCTGCCAAAACAAAAGATGTTATTAACATGAACTAGCTGCCTCTGCTCGAAGACGAGATGAGCGGTAGGCTCCATCGACTCACTGCTGGCCGTGTTTGCGCACGTCCATCAAACCCTACGTTCCCTTCATCATCTCTTTTGCATATTTGCATTGTTGGATGTTGAAAGGCTTATTTTCTGCACCATTGACAGATGAATCATCCCGATTCCTCTACCCTCCTCTGTATTCTGACTTCGACTGTCCGTCTACGTATCACAAAGACACTTTCACAAGCTTGGTTTAGGAGATAAACACTGCTCAGTACAGGAACATGTCTCATTTATCAGCGCAGAGCCCACCTTGGGGAAAACACGGCTGTATCATCCATTTCCTAGGTACGATTGTTGATGTTAAACATGTATTTATCATCAGAACTCTGACTGCAAAGGTAAAGGGTTAGTCTATTCCAAACTGATATTTCCATGGTTTTGTCTTTGCTGGAGAGATGAACCACTTGGCATTCTTCATCTTAACAGGTTTATCTGGCATCTACCCATGTCTTCTTACTTTCCTTTTGGCTTCTGAGATTGTTTTCATCAGGTGGACCTCCTAACTAAATTCCCCCATACACTGGACGAGCCGAGGCCGATAGACCTGCGGCGGAGTGCAATGAGATAACGTCATCACGCTCAGACTATCGGTGGGCACCCTTTGTGTGCCGGCCGTTAGTTTGGACAGGGGCGCCGGAGATTTATGGACATGTCCGTTTTCTGGCCGACCCTGTCACCCCATTTGTTCACCCACGATCCTCGGGCGATTTTGCAGCCACATGCACACACATCGGTCAGCTGAAAAATTGGCCGCGGCTCATTAGGTGTATGGGGCCCTAAGGTTGGAAAGTTCTTCGAATAAATGTTCCACTTGAGCTGAACTTGGAGAAGTGATGCTTGATCTTCTAATTTAGATGATTATCTTCTCCATGAGTTGTCTTGCTACTGACCTTTTCTATAATCAGAAATTACTCTAGTTCAGATATGGGCAAACTATGGGCAGGTTTGAGCAATGATGACACACCACACGCATTCATGGCCGGATATGCGTGCGAAGGAGGTCACTGGGGGTCCCCAGGGCCCTATGCTCAAGCATATTTGGCATAGCGAGAAAACCGGCTGTCAGGTCTACCTAACAAAAGATCAGGACACCAAGGATCAAAATTCACAATCGTAGTTGGTGATATTGGTCATGCTGTGTGAATGTTCAGGAAAGATCTGTGTGTGCAACATGGTTTGGTTGAGCGAAACTTTAGTCTTCTAAAACTTGTACATCTATTCCCACTTGCCTATAATATATTGTAACACCCTAAGATTTGATGCGGAGGAATCTTTTATAATCTTTCAATGGAAGAGCAAGCTTAAGTATTGATGAATGTACACATTGTAAACCTTTATTGTCATCATTAGAAAAATATGGAGAAGACAAGCGTGAAATCTATGGAAAGTTGGCACTGGCTGCCCTTTTACCCTTTTCTGTTTATTGAGTGGCTTTTTATAGAACTCCCACTGGGATTGAAGTTAAATGGCCCTTTAATAATGCATCCCCCCACCATGATGAATGCCGATCACTTACTTCCTAATACTTACTTAAAACCCAGTCACATTTCATATAAGGACTGCATATTTTGTCCCATTTTCATTGAGCTTCACCTTCTCCTGAGTTCCTCTGCCCCATAACTTATAATAACCATCTCTTTATTATACTGGTCTAGTTAGTAGTGTTACGTTATTGTGTGTTTATTTTTTGCTTAATTATCGCCAAGTTTCAGCATGGGAAATCAACCTGAATCATATACATAGGCATCATGCAGAGACATGCATCATATGCACCCACCAAACATATAAGGATATACATCATACACATACACCAGTCATGTAGAGACATGCATAATTTACAAACACACCAATCATGTAAGGACATACATAATACACACACACCAGTCATGTAGAGACATGCATCATTTACATACACCAATCATAAAAGGACAAGCATCATGCACTGACACCAATCGTGTAGGGACATGCAGCAAACACACACATTAATCATGCAGAGACCTGCATCATACACACATAGCAATCATGTAAGGGCATACATCATGCACCGACACCAATCATGTAGGGACATGCATCATTTACACACACACACACACCAATAATGTAAGGACATGCATCATTCACCAACACCAATTATCCAGATACTTGTATCATACATACACCAATAATGCATAGACTTGCATCATATAAACACACACATACACCAATAACATGCCCCTTTGAGGCATGGATGTGTATTGGTCCAATCAATACAATGGATTGTTTTTCAGGGGCATAGGAGACTAAACTTGCACTTGCAGTGGAGTGGAGCCTATTTCCAGTTTCCTTCTTGGCTCTCCCCCAGCCTTCTAATTGGCTGGCAGTGGTATGGCAGGGTTGGGACACTGTACATTCGGCAGAGGGAGGATGAGAACTGACAGCCCTAAAAGCTAGTAGTGCTGCAGTTCTCTCCCCTCCCTCTGCCTTTGACTCTGTGCTGGGGCAATGTTGTGTGTTCCCACAAAGAGGGCTCTGAATGCCACCTGTCCTATTCTAGAAAAGCTCCAGTGTACAGAATTTCTGGCGGTCCTGTCTAGGATCCTTTAGAAGTCCTCATGGTATAGAAATGAGCAATGCAGATATAGGATAAGCTGAGTGACTCCCAGGGTGTGCAATAGATTTTAATGGACCACTGCAGGGTAAAGGGTCTCCTGACTGCATTGTACAGCATTGTGGTGGTTCTATGCACAATGCATCTAAACTACATACAAATTCCTTGTCATTTAATTTTAATAAAATTAAGATTTGCTTCTATTAACGAATGTCTCTTATTTCAGCCTTTCGGTGTTAACCAGCCCGGCCCATACATCATGTACATGACAGCGGATGACAACGGTTACCTGAAAAACGCATCCGGTGAGTAGACATGTATCTGGGTTCATTGTCTGATATACAAGGACAGTTTTGTGCGCCATCTGCTCACATAAATAGCCTTCAGGATACCTTGAAATCTTTGACATGTGGTTGGATCTCCACTTGCTCACATCTAAAAGTGTATTACACCCATTATGAGTTGCTTCATAAGATTAAGATTTCTAAAGTCTGTTTCATCCAATATCCAGATTTCTTTAAAATAATACCTTGCTACTCTTTGTGTCTGAACTTCTTCATGTGACAACACCATCTCTGTTCCCAAATTGCACATTTGTGTTGTCATATGGGCTTCTGGTGGAAACTGCATGAGGCTAAAAGTCAAAATACTGTTATGGCCATCAGAATACTGCAGAATGGGATAGACTACACAAACCACAAACAAGAGAATAGAGTCACTCTCTCACCTTTTTTTATTGGAAGAGGTTTATGATAGAAAGGGCACATGTGCAGTAATCTGTGATAACCAATGAAATGCTAGCATTATAAACTTCCTTTAAATAATACGAATGTATCCAGGGCTAGCTTTATTACCATTACGTCAATGAACCAGGTATACTCGACTATAAGCTGACCAGAATATAACCTGAGGTACTAAATTTTACTAAAAATAAATGTATAAATGTCACTCCATGTGGAAATAATAGGGCACATCTAGTGTCATTACTTACCTGTAATGAGTAAATTAGAAAAGTCCCTGGCAGCCCCTCTTCACTCCCTCTCTCTGATGACACAGCACCACGGCAGAGATCAGTGACAGCTGAGAAAGTCCCTAATCTCGGCTTTGTAAAACACATTTACAATTTTCTCCATGGAAAAACATTATAAACGCCCCAGTGGCTACCCTCGGTATTGCATCCTGAATTAAATTCCAGGGAACAGCAGGCAGGTATATTTTTTTAGGATTGTGAAGCACTATGCCACCATTGTACCACCTCAGAGGTAAGTCAGACGTTTTATTTTATATATATATATATTTTTAGGTTCTGAGTAAACATCTGTTTTAAGATAAGCCAACTTGAAAAGTTTCAACTTTACTGTGAACATAATTTAGGCAAAAACTAAACCCTTTGCAACCCTTCTCTACATCTGCATCAACGTTGGTGATGATATCATGTTCAGAGGCTTTTCAATTAACTTGTTAAGTCCAGCGGTACCATATTGCGTTTTTTATTTCTTGGCTCGAGTATAAGCCAAATTTTATTTTTTTGCACATTTGCTGAAATAATTGGGCTTATACTTGAGTATATACAGTATTCAATCAAGTGCAATCTTTATTGCCTTCATTAAATAAATAACAATGTATAGAAAGTGATTGCCTTCCATGAGTAACAATGTATCCTGTGCTCCCTATAACATTGGAACCGTAAAGCCTCGATTTTGCGACCGCCATTAGCCAAGCAGAAATTGTGACTGCGATATCTGGAGGTCGAAGTCAAAGCAAATAGGATTATGGGGAAGAAAAGGAGAGAACGATCCCGGAGATCCTCCACTCCGGCGACTTGCCGGCACTTGCATCCTTTATCTCGGCGGGCCGCGCTAGCAGGAGATTGTATTTTAGATTGGCAGAGAGCGGACAGGGACGCCAGAAATGGAGATTTAACCTCGCGGGGACACCTCCGGAGCGGCTCTCCGCAGCACCCCCGGGGTTTGAAGGGGTTAAAGGTGACAAGTGCTGTATAATTTCACTTAATCCCTTTGCACACGCCTTAATCCTCCGTGGCTCTCCAAGACGATCTGTAAAGGGATGAAGAGAGACGCAGATTGGCAGCTCCGACTCTCAGCGGCTTGCCTGAGTCCCCCCGGCGCTTCCCCGTAAGACGCGGCGAGTCGTATCTGCCTTTAAAGGGAAACTCTCGTCAGTATATGTGAATAAGGCCTCATCAAGGGATGAGTTCTGTGTACTTTATATACAGATGTACATGCTGTTCTCTTGGAATATTGCATCATCATCATGCTCCCCACCCCTCGTATATTCATATATATATGTATTTTAATACTATTATAATAAGTAATCCTTCTATGAAAGCCATTTTTTAGACCAGTTATGTGCCAACTACCGACCGCGGGCCATACCCGGCCCATTATAGCTTGTTCACTGCAATTGCGTTGGCACTTTGCCAATGGGATGGCGCAGCAGCCAGTGATTGAGTGAACGTAAGTGACCAACCAAGATGACCGCACGTACTGGACGATGGAGGGAGACGTAGGGACTTGTATGGGAAGCGCTGAAATGTGAAGTGTGCAATTAGTGCATTAACGTGTAGATGGAATACATGGGATACATTACATTTTCAGCATCACTTTATTTCTCATGCGGCTTGCTTCATTGCCCAGTATTAGCTCATCCAGAGGAGTCCGGCCCCTCTGTCGAATAAATCCCATTGTGGCCCACGTGTCGAAAAGTTTGCCCATTCCGGATTTAGACACTTTATTTTATAGGGTGACAATGCTTCAATCCTGTCCCCCCTCCTTAAGCTCCTGCCCTGTCAACCTGTTTAGATATCGAATTTTTAGGACCATATGATGCACCTAGTTTTAAGAGCCAGAAAACCAGAAAAAAAAATATTTGAATTGTTCAAATCAATTGGATCCACGCAAGCGATCAAATCAATGCAATACCAAAATTTAGCCGCAAGATGTCACCTGTAGCACTTCAAGGCACATTATGTCATCTTTCTTTACTCATGTGGGAAGAGGGGGAGGTGGGGGAAGTGCTTCAGATTTCTCTCCTCTATGGCTGTGTCTGTGGAAGCTGCAGTGTGAGTGCAGCTTTCGCACACACAGTCAGAGATCAATGGGAGAGATGACGGCTGGCATATCTTTCATCTATCTCTCTGCTCTTCATTGCTTATATTAGCGGGGCTTTGCTGATATAAACAATGCAGGTGTTCCTCAACTTCCCAGGCTAATCTCCTTGCTGGGAGAGGCCCAGACGCTGGCGGGGAGCCGAGGGTGGTCACGCATTCTGACTATAGGGCACAGGTACTTTTTTGGAAAAATGTATGTCTTAGGGCTTGTTTCCATTGTACGCCGGGACCCGTACGCTAAGCGTATACGCTAGCAGGGGTCCCGACGTATCTCCGACGTATCTCACAGACCTTTGCCTGCCGGCGGATGGTCTGTTTACACATCCGCCGGTGTAAAGGCTGAACGTACTCGACTACGTTCAGCCTGACACTGGCGGATGAGCTCAGCGCAATGAAGACAGACCATCCGCCGGCAGGCAAAGGTCTGTGAGATACGTCGGGACCCCTGCTAGCGTATACGCTTAGCGTACGGGTCCCGGCGTACAATGGAAACAAAGCCTTATGGTCCAAGAAATACAGTATATAGATATGCAACAATGAAGGCAATGAAGCCTTGTCCTGACAGTAGAGAAGGACTGCTGCTCTCTGTGGGGAAGAGGTGGTCTCTCTGCAGAGGTCCAATTTGCAGTATCCATGCAAATGGATACTACCTGCTAAACGAAGAAAGTAGGCTCAGCCCACAGAACCTGCCAAGAGCTAAAACCAGATGGACTTTTGTACCCTTTAAACTTTAACACCGGAATATCAACCCTCCAAACCACAACAAGAGAGAAGCAAATTTTTTTCTAAAAAGTAGAGAAGAAACTTTACTTACCTAATCCCCTACTTCCCCGGTTGCTCCTCCTCTTATTAGCCACTCCTCAGCTCTTTTCAAAGAAGCACTTTCCAGTTGCTGTAAGTGGCAGTCTGAGGCTGTGACTTCATCTCTCACAAAGCAGAGCTTATGGCTCTACATTGTAAAAGGAGAACACTGAGGGCCCATCTACAGAACAGGGTTTGAGGATGGAGGGCATAACCTGAAAAGCAGTATCAGGTTAGCGTTCTCCTGTTCTGAACCTCATACACAGGGGGTGCACATAACATTTTTAGTGAGATCCTCAGATGAGTACCAGGAGATAGTGTTTGGTACTTACCCCATACGTATGTGGTCTTCCTCACCGTCTCCCTCACTGTCTTCTGTGTCATCCTCCTGCATGGTAGGTTCTGCTGCAGATGGACCTCCCTGTTCCTGATTGAGTCTCCGACTAGCTGTCTCCATCCACAGGTCACCAGCTGGCTTTGGGTCACATGTAACTCTCACAGTACAAGACGTTTGAACCCCCAGATCTCATACCTCAGTAGTACAACCCTGAAATTTTCTGGCTTAGTAACTAACCCCTGAGACTACCAGCAGTCCAAATATCATCCTTTCATAGTCATATTCCAGCTGTCATACAGTGCTCTTCTCTTGTCAGATTATACCCTTACATATGCCTACTCTGACTTTCACCCCCCAGATCTCCAACACCCTTAGAAGTCCAATCTTCTTTTTATTAATTATTAATTTACATTCCCAATGTCACCCCCCTAACTGCAACCTTTCAAAGTTATTCATGTTTCCCTGCAGTTATATATTTATGTAGTGACATAAATTGTATACATGTAACATTTAGCTGCGGCCGCCCAGACACGGAGCGCCTCCAAGTTGTTAGTACACATATGAGCTGTGTAACAATAATGCCGGTACGCAGAGCTAGGTTTTGGCCCATTTTGAGTACCAGAGCGCCACTTATGTGCACCCCTGGTCATAGACTATTAACCAACATCTGATAAAACATTTAAACCACATTTAGCTTTAACATCCTTTGCTTATGTACTCCCTTACACAAAAACAAAAAACCCAGAAGATTCCTAAAACTGTCACATACATGCCCAGGTTGCAATTGTAGAGTAATTATTCATCTATAAACGGTGTTTTGTTTTATGTGAATCCTTCAGTTTGGAATACTCGGGCACAGTATTCTCTTCCTTCGCGCCGCATGCTTCTGGCCGGTGCCCAAGATCTGTGCTGGTAACAAGGCAATTATGGGACAAGGAATGAAATGACCCAGGCGGGTGTCCTAACCCCGAGTATGTATAGCCAGGAGAGCCGTGCCGTGCACTGCGGGGTCATGTTAGCCATCTGCCGCTAATAATTTGTCAAACTGTACCAGGTCTGCAGGGCTTGCTGTACCCAGTCTGTTAAAGGTGACTTAGGGCAGCGATGTCAGATACATGCTGGCTGCGGCTTTTCAGGAGCTTTCACCATCGCTTGTCATTTCACTTGGAAATGGATCTTCAGTGCTGCACACCTGCTCTGTCTTTTATGAGCCCCCCCCCCC
>CM070041.1:59327588-59348061 GCA_036250615.1 Ptychadena robeensis | reverse complement strand
GGGTTCCTAGGTCTGTATACCTGCTTTGTCTATGATGATGGGTTTCCACCATTCCTGTACAGAGCTCCCAGGTCTGTATACCTGCTTTGTCTATTATGATGGGTTCCTACTATTCCTGCGCAGGGTTCCTACCATTTCTGTACAGGGTTCCTAGGTCTGTATACCTGCTTTGTCTATGATAATGGATTCCCACCATTCCTGTACGGAGTTCCCAGGTCTGTATACCTGCTTTGTCTATTATGATGGGTTCCCTCCTTTTTTGCACAGAATTCTCAGGTCTGTATACCTGCTTTGTGTATTATAATGGGTTCCCATCATTGCTGCGCAGGGTTCCCAGCTTTGTATACTTGCTTTGTCTATTATAATGGGTTCTCACCATTCCTGCGCAGTGTTCCTATGTCTGTATACCTGTGTACCTTTGTCCCTTATAATGAGTGCACCTCATCCCTTGGTGAAGTCTTAAAATCTGCACAACTGATGTGACCATGTCAAGGCCTTCCCCATCCCTGTTGAATATTATGCTATGGAAAATATGGGGAGTTGGGGAACAACCAGTACTCCCAGATGGACAGGACCATAGCGCGGAATGGTGAAAGAGAGATGCCGCCGAGCCAGGCCATGGGGCTGATCATATGTGGATCAGTGAACTCGCTCCATAGACACGGTGTGTCTCTCATCTGAACATCAAAGAATATCACGTGTAGATCTTTGATGTCCCCTGAGGGATTTCCCTGAAGATAGATAGGAGACAGACCATTGTCAACCCTTCACCATTTATCTCTCTTTTAGGAGCTGAGGCCAACTATGAATATGTGAGTTATTGGCAATTAAATTCAGCGCCGATTAAAATACGACTATTATTGGTCGGCCTCTAGTTGTGATGCTGTAAATCATTTATTGGGGATCCGAAGTCCTATCTGTACACCTGTCCATGAGACTGGAGAGCCATGGAAGGGAGTGCTGTGACGCAGAGGGCTGCAGCGCCACGTGCCAGGCTCAGGGCTTTGAATAAAAACCTGCCAGGGATTCAACCACATAGAGCCAAGTTTGGGGTTATTTTATCTTTTTTTGTAGCTACTCCAGTGTTGCTGATCTCTTCTTTCCGTCATTTTAAATTTCAGCAACTTATTTTCCTGGGAAGGTTTCCTGATGTTGACAACTTTGGACCATATCTGCAAAAAGTGGGTTTCCCAGAGTGACAACAAGTAGAGAGGTACAAGGTTGTCACCCTGCAACAGACAATAAATGTAGAAGACCCTTCAGGACAGGACCACCTGTCATGTCTCTTTTCCTGCCTGTTGTCTGATCAGTCTAGCACAGGCCCAACAAACACATGTAAAGCAGGCCATACACGGGTCAGATTTTCAATCAATCAACTTAAAACAATCAATTTTTAAGTCTGTATAGAATTGTATGTCGATTGTATCATGCCCCATATGTAGTACAAGATTTTTCATAAATTTTTGAAATTTCAATCAGAAGTGAGGTAGAATAGGTAGAAAAAAAATCGATCAAAAATTGGCTGACCACACTTACCGAACCAATTTTCAATCGACCGATCAAAATTTGCCATCCAGTCCGATCAAAAAACGACTGAATTTTCACTAAATTTTTATCGGATTAAGTCGATTTAACCAGGTGGGCAAAACTCAATTCTCAATCAATCGATTAAAAAATTGATCGTTTTAAGTCGATTGATTGAAAATCTGACCCGTGTATGGGCTGCTTAAGGGTTCTATTTATTATTATTTGATCATATGCCAAATGGGATGACATTTATTTTCATCCATAAGAACAAAATACAGCTAAGTCGGGATGTGGTTGCTCTGGGCAACAGAAACGGTTGTGTCGTTGTACTCTTTGATAACGGAGGCCCATGGTACCCAGATATCATTATCTCTGGCGCAGTGAACCGAGGGCTTCAGAAATGTCTCCCCTCTCTCTCTATAAATCTGACATTCCGCGAGCAAATTCACCCTGTGACTTTTCACACCACCGCCGGGCTAAAATGGAAACTGTCCACACCGTGTAATTAGTGTTATACGCTGGCAGCGCGGCTGCAAAGTTCAAATGGTAATATCAGCGCTGGCCGTCTAGGATGTGGCGATCCCTGATAATCACAAGGCAAAGGTTGGCCGTGGTTAAAATGAAATATTAACGGCTCCTATCTTTTCAGATTTCATGGGGAATGGCTGTGGTGCTGGAGTACTGCAGAGAGAAGCAGTGGTGCCTGTGCCATGTACACATCTCCAGGTTTTGCATTGGACTCTTTACTTTTATATATATATCACAGCTTCTGGTTGACAGAAAGCATCTAAAGGGAAAATCACCCATAAAAAAATAATTTATAAACTTTTGTCTGCAGTTGTGCCTGCAGTGATTATTTTCTACCACTAGATGTCCTCATTCTGTAGGACTGTGCCATCATAGCTCCACCCCAAACAGGACAGTGATAAGTCCATCACTGTCTCCTACTGTCAGCGTGCTCCCATATAACACATGGATTGATTGTGCTGCTTCTGTCGTGCTATGCAAGTGCTGTTGTACATTTACAGGTCAAACTAATTTGCAGAATGTCTTATCTACCTGAGGTTCAACCTTAACATGTGTTCTCTGGGTTTAAAGGTCAGCTATAAACTATAAATCGCTTCTGTTAGCTGCTTGACCCCTTACGCTGATTTACAGCATTTGAGTGTTGTTAACCATGTTAAACAGAGACTGAGGTGCAGTGTAAGTGAAGTCCCCGCTATTACTTATTCTCCCTATGGCCCATAGCCAGAACCAGCTGTCTATAAAATCTAAACTATGATAACACCCCAATCCCACCCCTCGCCACCACCTGACAGCTACAGCATAGCAGAAGGATGGACAAACTAAGGGGGGCCGAATTTGTCCCGTTTAGCTTCCTTTTCCGGCCCTTTGCCACCTTGTTAAATAGATGCTCCCCTCCGCTTGTTCACTGCAATGAGTGCACATAATGCCTAGTGGTGTCCAAATGTTGCCCTGGGGATGATGCAGTGACATGATCATGACACTGTGGGCGCATCCTTGCAGGCTCTCTCTATGAATCACCTCTGCTTAATGCAATGAATGAGCATTTTTTTTTGTTATTTTACCACCTGGGCGTTACGCCCGAAGCCAGTACGGGCGCAGTTTGATCTTGGATCAGACTGCGCCCGTGGCAGGATTGGGCGCAATCGCTGGCTCTCCGTGAGCCTGCAGCATTTCTGCATAGCTGCAGGCTCACGGAGATTTTCTGGCCCCGTGTCTTCAGCGTCAGAGGGGCGGTGCCATACACCTCCATGTTAATGTAGGGGGCGTCGCTTTCCCCCCCTTTGTGCAGTGAGTCAGGAGGGCAGCGGGCAATCATGGCGGAGTCCAGTGTCCAGTGCAGGAAGTTTTAAAAGATAGCAACGTCCCTGTGACACGTCGCCTATTACACACCATCCCCATTAGTGATGCTGACGATGCATGGAATTGCCACACCTATAATGGGTCGGCCATTGAAGGCTTTTGGTCCGGCCCCTTTATCACATTTAGGAAGTCAATGTGGCCCATGAGTCAAAACGACAATAGAAGGGATATATTCCTAGAGGGAACTTTTTTTTCTCACTTCCTGTTGTGTCTCTGGGCCAGGAAGTAGGAAACAATTCACCCAATAAGACCCAGCCAGCATGAAACTTGGAGTTATAAAAACTCATACAGCAGCAGAAACCTCTTTACCATGGCTGCCTCGGAGAGAACTCCTGATTGCCGTTGTCCGCTCACACATTTGTATTCCAGTCCCTTTCGCTTGTCATTGGCACATTTCAGATCAAAATAGACAGCGGGTGCCCATTACCCGCCAACAAGCTATTCCTGATCGAGGACCAGGGAAGTGCGGCGTTCAATAAGTAGGCGCAGCGGATCAGCGTGGTGCAGTGTTATATGTGATATTCAGAGCAGCTAATGGCTTTTACCCCGGAAAGCATTGCCGAGAAATATGCTAAATCCAGATCAATGGCGTTCATTCATTTATTTCCCATTCAGGATTACCGCCACCAATGGATCCTTTCCAGAAACACTTTGATGTGAATATATAAAGGTGAAGCCACATCATACAGATGGCTACAGGACCCTGAGAGTCATTGCTGGGCATTGATAAACACCCACAAAGAGGACCTGTTCCTGGATTTTAATTAAAAAAAAATTTAATTTAAAAAAAAATTTAATATCCAGCTCAATATAATACTATGTAGTGATCCTTCCATCGAGCTACTTCCTGCACCGCCATCATTATTCATGCTGACAATGCATGGAATTGCCACACCAATGGTGGGTCGGCTTTATCCAAGTTAGGAAGTCAATGTGGCCCATGAGTCAAAACTACAATAGCAGGGAAATGTTCCTAGAGGGAAATTTATTGCACTTTTTCTCACTTCCTGTTGTCTCTGGGCCAGGAAGTAGGGAAAAAATTAGCCAATAAGACCCAGCCAGTATGAAACCAGAAGCCAGTATACCACCATGTGCCCACCTCTCATTTTCCCTCCAAGACTATTAACCAGTAATACTGGCTTCAAATACACAATACCAGTGGCAGCTTCAACACCCATTACGCAGGTACGGTCTTCTGTTGCAAATATTGTAAAGACTAATGGAAATGCTGGAATGCTCTGGGCTACATCCAGTGCGACTCAAATAGCCAAGTCTTGGGATTTGTTGCATCTGCCGAAAAGGAGGACTAGACAATCTTATCCTCCAATCAACAGAGGTCAGTTGACCATTACTCGATAGACTACGGGAAGCTAATAAAACCATTACTGTATTATTCACCCCATAAGACGCATCTATGGTTTTGGTATAAAAAAAAGTGTCGCAGACACAGCCATTGATGTGTAAAGTGAATATGCAGCATGTTACAGCAAAGTGTCCAGGGCTGGACCATGCAGGGTTTACCCTATATTTCTCCAGCCAAGCCTAAACGTGAGTGCCAGAACACAGGGATTAGTTTCAGCCAGCAGAGTATGCACCACTGGAACAATCATTTGTGTCTATACCAGTGTTGGGCAAACTAAGGCGAGGGGGGTGAATCCAGCCCATTAAACTTTCTTTCCCGGCCCTTTGTTACCTTGTTGACTAGATGCTACCCTCCGCTTGTTCTTTGCAATGAGTGCACATAATGCTAGTAGTGTCCATTGCCTTGGGGACGATGCAGCGGTGTGATTATGACACGGTGGGCGCATCCTCATGGCGACAACAGGAAGTCTCTAGGAATTATCTCTGCTCTTTGCAATGAATGAATGAATTAAATAAGATAACAATGTCCCTGTTACACATCGCCTATTCGACATCACTGCCATCATTTGTGATGCCGATGATGCATGGAATTGGCACACCTATAGGGGGTCTGCAATTACAAGCTCTTAGAAGGGCCCCTTTATCAAATCTAAGAAGTCAATGTGGCCCACGAGTCTGGTGTTTGCCTACGCCTAGTCCATACACTAGCAGTTTTCATTCTCTCAACACACTAATTAACTTATGGAGAGACGCATTTTACAATCTGGCACTAACAACTTACCCATGAGCCGCTATTTACATATGGGAGCCTACCTCGAACAGGAGTTCAAGGTAATTTAGGTTTAATATTCACTCTATAAGACGCCTACACATTTACCCCCTGATTAAGGGGGAGGGGAGGTCTTTTAAAGCAGGACATATGGTAGTTACTCAAACATGATATGCATAGAAAAAATCTTTAAGGATTTCCGTGTATATGGCAGAAGGTTTGTGAACACCATGTGATATCTACCTCTGTGGCCATAAATACTTAGACACCCTCTAAATGATTGAGTTGGAAAAGACATTTAGGGTTGGGTTGCTCTCTGGACTAAACATTCTGACTGTAGTCACTGGAGTCTGTGTTCCAGTAAAGCGTTACCCCTGAGTACTGTGCCAACTCCATATAGATATAGTTAGATAAGTTAAATATGGAGGAATTGGTGTGGCCTGGGTAGACCTAAACCTTACTAAACACCAGTGTTGTGATTATTGGGATGACTTGCAACCCAGACACTTCAGGAGTTCACCTGATTTTTTTCGAAATCTGAAAAAGTGTGGGCCAATAAAGCCCAAATGGGGAGCCTATGCAATGTTAATGGCCACCGTTTTGGAATTGGATGCCCAACAAGGCCCGTGTTTCTGTAGGTGGTGTAGGCCAGGTGTCCTCAAACCCTTGTTCATATTGTCTAGATAAAACACATGGTTATCTACTCCTATCTTCCTGGATTATCTTTCAAACATGGATTCTGTGGTTGCAGAAAAGTCATGACATCTTGCCGGGCCCTTGGCGAATGCCCTTTTAGGAACATTGTCCTTAAGCCACTGACGGCTGCATTATTGGTATATTGATAATGGCTCCTTCATCAGCTATTAATTGCCTTAAGTGTATATAAAAGCTAATGGAGTCTGCTTAATATAACAAAGTGATGTAATAAATACATCAGACGGCTTAAGTAATGCAATAAATAGTGCAGGGAGGACGTGGTGCTACCCAACTGATAGTCATTTGTTTGCCTAATTAAACCGCATTGTCAGGAGGCAGCTTAGCAGTTCTTGGTCAGGGTAGATGGATGCTTTTATTTGCTGAATTTTAAAAGGGACCTACCAGATTCTACCACCCTGGCACCATTTTCAGTGAGCTGTCTTGATATCTTTGATCACTGTAATGGCATAATCCTCTGAAACTGGTCCCAAAGCCATCATGTGACCAGTGACCGTTTTAGGCATAGGCAACCTTGGTGGTTGCCCAGGGCAGCATCATGCAGGGGGAGGCATCTGGGCATCATGCAGAGGGAGGTATCTGGGCACTGATCTCTCTAGGGCCTCCCCTGGCTGTGACTAACACATTAACCCCACAGATGCATTATGGGCTTCACTCCTTGGTATCCATCTAAATACTTGAACATCTGGGCATAATTCTGGTCTGGTCATCTTCCCATGAGGCACTGGAGGGCATCAGGACTTTTCAAAGTCAGTATGTACGGTAATTCTTTGGAAAAAATGTGTACAGAACAATATATTTAAGACAAATAGTTGCTGTGACCCAGAAGTCGACTTTTTTGTCACTCTACTTCCCATGATCCAGTGCTGCAGAGCACAGTGTAATATACAAGGGGAGTACTACATGTCTCAGTAACATAGGATGGATGTTTATACTACATGTCTCACTAACACACGAGGGACGTTACTACTTCAGATTCCAGTAACATACGAAGGGCGTCCATACTGCATGTCTCAGTAACATACAAGAAAAGTTTATACTACATGTCTCAGTAACATACGAAGGACGTCCATACTGCATGTCTCAGTAACATACGAGGGACGTCCATACTACATGTCTCAACATACGAAGGACGTCCATACTACATGTCTCAGTAATATACAAAGGACTTCCATACTACATGTCTCAGTAACATACGAGGGACGTCCATACTACATGTCTCAGTAACATACGAAGGACGTCCATACTACATGTCTCAGTAACATACGAAGAATGTCCATACTACATGTCTCAGTAACATACGAAGAACGTCCATACTACATGTCTCAGTAACATACGAAGAACGTCCATACTACATGTCTCAGTAACATACGAAGAACGTCCATACTACAGGTCTCAGTAACAAACAGGGGATGTTCATATTACATATCTCAGTTAACACAAAGCTGACATAGTGAAGGAGCTTAGACATAGTCAGACTGGAGTTGTGGACATTATGACATCCTCTGGCGTGGAGCAAGGTGAGATGTCACACCTGTCTTCAGTAATGATCCTTCACATTCTACAAAACCTTAACTTCTCTCATTATGAGGAAGTGAGATTCTGACTGAATATCTGGGATTGTGCTATGTCTGTGATGGTGGAAATAAGCCTAGAGATCCCAATCTTTACCCACTAATGCTAGCCATACACAGCCCGATAAATAGCCCGATCAACCAAGCACGATCAAAGTTTCTCGTTAATCGAGCATAAATCCGGTTTTGCCCACATGGTCCGACAGAGCTTTCCCGATCAAAATTTAGCAGAAAATTGTCCCTCACATGATCGGACATGTTGGAAAATTTTAATCGGTCCGGTTACATCATTATACTTTTCTTGTAGCGCCCAACTAAATGAACACCGATCATCCCCGATATTACTACTACTTCCCATTGAATGAAAAATTGGACGACAAAAATGACGATAAACTCCGACTATGATGTACGATCAAAACTGTTACATCGTTCAAAAATCAACTTTTTTAAAATCAACTAAATTTTGTTAGATCGTCCGAGAAAACGCTGATTTTTTTATCGGCAAACTTCGATCGGGCTATTTATCGGGCTGTGTATGGCTAACATTAGGCAGGAACACATGCTCTGATTGTGGGACACAACCCAAATGTATTCAGTTTTTTTGGTTCTGAAGACCATTACTGTGGAAGAACAATAGAGTCAGGCCAGCAGTGATACATATACCTGATTATATAAAAATTTGGGCCTGTCACATAAATCCTCTATAGCTGATAGGAGCTAGTGCACAAGGCTCACAACCTAGTGTAACAAAGTTAAGTTCTGTTAATGGTAAAGGTAAATTAATAAGCGCACAATAATGGAGGTACGATGCTACCTTAGCAGATGTGTGTGTGTGGATACCAAGATGATGTCACTTCCTGTTTACAGTTGACATCACTTCCTTGTTATGGGCGCTGTAGGGACCCCAGCCAGGAGGTCTCTATCCGTGTTTAGCTGGATTAACAAAAAGTGTTACGGGCAGCAGCCCTTTGTCAACCATAGGGGGACTAAACATAGTACAATATACCCAATGATACAATGACCCAATGCAAAAAAATCTCCCAAGTAGAAATGAAGCACACTGAATCAGCATGTAGCCTGTACCACTTCCCTAAGGAGACCGTCACAAGTCTTTGCAGTAGAAGACCTATCATACTCCCCTTTGCCTTGGCCTGCATGCCGCACTCCATTGTAGACCTTTAGCTCCCAACTACAAGAGTGTTGGATATTAGTGGCTCCAACTAAGAACAGTTGATCATTCCAAACCATTCTTTACTGGAGAACACAACAGTGACCTTAGGGGCTCGTAGAAATAAGCTGCACTCAACATGGAACGAAGACATTTGATATTCCAGGAAATATCAAACTCAATAGCATTGGTGACAATGGTTTACTGTTACTTCCCAAATATGAAATGTTCTACCTGGACATGCTCCTCAACTTTCAACATTTGTTGTTACATTTTTACCTTGTTCTAACATTATTGCCTTTTCATACTGCCGACCACGTTTTCCTGCACGCTCCCTTGTGCACCTCGTAAAATGTACACCACCATTCCGTCTCATCATTAGTTACTGCTGAGCAGATAAGAATCTCCGGGCTTAGCAATTCGTCCCACAAGATGGCGGCCTTCATTGGCACACTACAAACACGAGGGTCCCGCTTCCCTCGCCAGTAATTATACATCCAGCGGCCGAGCAGATGATTAAACTGATCCGTCACAAGTTTTCCAGCGCAAGTGTGAAATAGTCCAATGATCGGCCTTGTGCTGGCATTAAACAGTACAAAGAGAGAAATAATTGCTTCTTCTGTGTCCAGACAGCGCCGGAATATATCTGGGGACGTCTGGCCGAGACGAGAACACGAGCTCTGAAAGCACATCTGAAACATTTCTGTTTTATGGCGGCTGTTTTAGGAAGAATTAGATTTCAAATGCTTGTCCCCAGCGCTGTAACTGTCCTTGAGACGTGTACACAGATACTGAAATCCATCTATCTATCATCCCATATACCTTCTACCTCTCTATCTATCTATCTATCTATCTACCCTCACTAGATATCTATCTATCTATCTACTATCTATCTATCTTCATTTCTATCTGATCTATCTATCTACTATTATCCAGCTATAGATCTATCTTATATTATCTACTCGATCCCACATGTATTCTATTACTACTATCATCTATCTATTAGTATCTATCTATTCTATGATATATATCTCGCTATCCCATATCTAGTTCTATCTAGTACTCGTCTATCTATTATCTATCTATCTATCTATCTATCTATCTCAGCTATCATCTATCTAGCTATCAAATCTATCTATCAATCTATCTATCGATCTATTCTATTATCTATCTCTCTATCGATCTATCTATCTATCTTATATAATTGCTATAATCCCACATGATTATACTAGCTATTATCTATCGACTATGCGATCGCGCTATACTATCTATCTATCGATCGACTATCGACGATCTATCTATCTATCTATCTATCAGCTATCTATCTATCTATCTTCTAATCTATCCATCTATAATCCATATCTATCTTATCTAGCAGCTAGCTAGCGTCAGCTATCATACGATCAGCTAATCTATATTCCGTATCTATCTATCTATCTATCTATCTATCTATCCCTATCTATCTATCTATGATCAATCTAGCTATCTGTCCAATCTATCTATTATCCATATGTATCTATTATCGATCTATCTATATCGCTTATCAATCTATCCTAGCCTCTATCTATTAGTATATTATCATGATATATTATCTAGTATATCTATATATTATCTATCTATCTATATATCTATCAATCTGTTCATTATCCTATCTATACCATATGGATCCTATTTTCTATCTATCGCGCTATCCCATATCAACTATGTCTTACCACCATCTATCTATCTAGTGCTCATGTGATTATTATGATCTATCCCATAGGATTATTACTATCTATGCGTATCTATCGGCTATCCCATAGTTAGCTATCGATTATCTATCTATCTATCTAGATAGCGATCGATCGTATTCCCTATTTAGCTATCTATCTATGCTATCTATACATATCTATCTAGGTCTATCGACTAGCTAGCTATTCTAGTATCTATCCCATATATATCTATCTAGTAGCTATAGCTATCTGAGCTAGCGCCATAGTCACGGTTAGTCGGAGTTACGTAGTCGAGGTCGGTAGCGGTGATGGGGCTAGAGGCGAGTATGAGATCGAGTCGGTATCGCTCGAGTCGTTAGCGAGCTAGTCGAGTCTTCCCTATCGTAGTCCCGATGACTGAGGTAAGTCGTAGCGTAGTCGAGTCTCGAGTATCGTAGTCGTAGGTCTAAGCTACTATGCGTATCTAGGTCGTAGTCGAGTCTATCTGAGTCGGGTAGCTAGAGTTCTAGTCGAGTCGTAGCTATCTATCTATCAGGGAGATCTATCGAGTCTATCGTATCGTAGCTAGATGTCTGAGTCTAGTAGGCCGAGCGAGAGATGTAGTAGTAGAGATGTTTCGGATGCAATAGTAGTATCGAGTCGATCGATATCGATCGATGATCTAGCTATCTAGCATCTATCTATCTCGTATCCCAGATCTTATCTAGTCGATGCATATCTATCTAACGCTATATGCCCATATTATGCTATCTATCTATCTATATATCGATCTACTATGCGGATTTTTATGAGCTATCTATCTATCTATGCGGATCGTATCATAATATCTATCTCATTCCCATATTGGTATCTATTGATTATCTATCTAATCTTAGCTAGCAGGTACCAAGTAGTCGTATCGATGATCAGAGGTCTAGTACGATTATAGCGAGCGATCGGAGCAAGAGGATGTTAGCGTAGTGAGTTAAGAATGGCTATCATCAGAGCTATCTAGCGGATAGTAGCGCATACGATGCGTAGTTAGTCGAGTGATCGAGTCGTGTTACCTATATATTATATATATCCCATCCATTGTCAACCCATCTATGTAACCTGAGACTATCCTATAATAGTCATGCTGTATATTCTGATTCATATAATCGACCATATTGTTTCAGACGAATAGATGTTCTTGATGCATATAGACGCACCTTAGTATATATCTAATATCTACTCTCCTACTACTGTCTGTCTACCCTTCTCTCTATGATTCCGTGGCTCTACTTAAGCTGGTCATACAGGGGTTATTAATCTTTGGCGTGTTAAATTTCCCGACAGTTGATCCCGGTGCAAGGTTCGGAGTGTTTCGATCATTCTGGAATCAAATGCAGCGGACATGGATCGATTCCGACCCAGGTGGTGTGCATCGATTCTTCATGTACACATTGTGATCGGATTCGCACAAGCGAATGCTGGGGAGATGAAAAGTGTATGGCGGCTTAACTTTTGATTGGATACACAGCCTTGAAGCCCACACTAAAATATCTGTCTTAAAACTATGATTCATGGGGGGGGGGGGGGTGAGTGGTGGGGGGTTACTAAAATAAATGAGGGATTGTTATATTGTTGACAAAGTGATCAAAAAGCTATTTTTTTGGCTATTATTTTTTATTTAATTCGGATGTATACTCAAAATTAAAACAATATATTATATGTAAAAATTAAAGTTTGAACTTGTGTCTGAGTTGGTTTGGTGATTTGCCATTAGACACACAATTCCTAAACTAATTACATTACTCTGTTTCCTGGAATAATATGAGAGATTCTATCTTTATTTGGCCAGGCTTAGCTGGGGGCAATATTGTGGGCCAAAGTGGGGGGCGTACTTATAATGCTTTTTTATGGGAAATATACGTTTCATTCATGTTAGAGCAGAGATTTAGCGTGTATCTATGCTTACCAAGATCTGAACTGGCCTTCAGGTCTCTGACGTTTGGTGACATCCAGGGCTGTGCTTGTTCAGTAGAAGCCCATAGGCTTGGATATTGGAGCTGTGTCTTCTGTTTACGTTGAGCAGAAAGTTAGGGAGCTTCTAACATGCACAGGGGACAGGCTATTGAGGGGAGTTGGTGCTGGATACCACCATTTCCTCTTTGAGTGGCCAGCAAGCGCTTTGACATCGTTACTTTAGGTCCATAAGAAACTTTTTTAGTAGGATGCCTACTGTGATTTAATTGATACATAAAATATTCGCTCATTATGACTCTCTATATCAGCCATTGTTACTTACATGGTTTGACACGCTGTGAAGGGACTTGAAGGATAGTGAAGTATGAGTATCCTGGTTGTTTAATTTAAGCTAGTGGAGAGATGAGTACAGTAGACGAGCAAAAACACTGGTCAGATACTCAGCTGCGCTACAAACGTCCTGAGGCATTACGAGGGCTGTTCTAGCGGCAACTTTCCTCGTCATTCGGTATTGTCGGAATTCCACTCGGACCGACCGGAGAAGGCGGGTAGTCAGTATGGTCTGATAACGCCAACATGCCAAATGTTTAGTATAATTTACTTGGTGTATTGGTAGAATAATGACTGGGGAGGGATGGCGAGGATTATAAAATATGTTTGTGGTGTCCTGTTGCTTCTCAATTTCTCCAGATGTGGAGAAGCAGCATGTGAAACCCATCATTATAAAGCATATCTGAACTATCGTAAAACCCAAATCCTAATTTAAAAGCATACGAGTCTGCTGGAGGGTTCATTCGTTTTCTTAGCTTCATGCAATTACATCATGTAAGATGCAGATAGAAAAGGTTGAGCCATGTTTAAAGTTACAGGCTGTGGGAACCATATGGCTTTCCCCAACAGTCACCGTTTGCAATAGTAGAGCCAACTTTCTTCTTATAAAGGACTAGTTAACTTACAGTTTACTCTCACAAGTGTGTCTTTTGCCCCACCTTTAGTAACAGTAACACTAGAGATCGAACCGCACTAGGAAAAGGCTCATCTTTGTTGGACTGCCCACCATGAGATCACTACCTTTAGTATCTAACCAAGTACATTGTGATTGATCTGAGCTTTCGTGTCCCATACAAGGAAGAGAGGAAGAACATCATTTTTTGATAGGACTTTGCACAAAGCAAAGTGTACAAGCAATAATAAGGTGGATCTCTACCTTATCCACCATCCTATATACCAGGTGTTTCCAAACTTTCCACTTGACAGGGGCACCCCTTTTCTGAGGGGATAGCGACACATTGTTTGCCGTTTTAAAGCACTAGCGTGTTTGCGTCTGCATGCTTGTGTAAAGTACTAGAGAAAAATGGCCTCAAATTATTTGAAATAGAACTTATATTTGGTTTTCACCACAACATATAGAACATTCATCATTACATAGAGCACTCAATCATACTAGAAACATTCATCATTCACATAGAGGATATAAGACATAAAAGAGACATATTCATTAACATAAGAAACTAATAACGACTACTACATGCACGACGACATAAATCATTACAAAACATTAGAGGACTCAATACACGTACCCACTACATAGCAGATGAATACATTTTGCATTGTCACATTATTGAAGAAACTCATACCACTACACTCATGCCAGACGACATAAATCACTTCCACATAGAGGACTATACACTACACTCAACACAGAGACATATTCATTCACATAGAAACTCATTACACTACACTCATGCAGGAGACATAAATCATTCACATAGAGACTAATAAAATATAAGAGAAATCATTCATTAACATAGAAAACTATACATATCATGAGAAAATAAATAAATCATTACATAGAGAGATAATCTACAGTAAAGAGAATGAATTATTACATAGATACACTATTAACACACTCAAGTGCGAGAATACAAATCAGTTCAAATAGGAGATAATACACTAATCAAAAGAGACATCATTCATTCACATAGAAAAGAAACTCATACGACTACACTCACATGCAGAGAAATAAATCATTCAATAAGAGACTCATACACTACACTCCAACAGCAATCATCATTCACATAGGAAACTCAACTCATGCAGAGACATAAATCATTCACATAGAGACTAATACACTACACTCATACAGATACATGCAGAATGTAATCATTCAGTTAAACATGCACAGAGACACACACATTACATGCACTCTACTTACTGTCAGCAGCTAGTTCCTCAATGGTTGGCTTCCTGCTTGCTTGCCCCTCCCTTCCTAGCTGTGCCCCCCAGTTTGGGAACCACTGCCTTGTACAAAGTAGTGGTGACCGGCTGTGAGGCTAAAGGCTTATTTTTCTTCGGAGTTCAGCTTTAAACTGTCACATTACATGAAGAATGGATAGCTATAAGGATAGGTGGATGGATGTACAGAACAGAAAGAATTCTGCACCTGGCCAATCACATGCCATCATCTTCTCTCGGTGAAGTGCGGTCTGGTTGCCAGGGGTGTCTGTTGTTCTTTCTCCTGTCTCATTGAAAAGAGGTTCATTAGTCTGCTTTATAATTGAGGGCCATGCTGTGCTCCTCCTGATGAATCTACTT
The DNA here is from genome assembly GCA_036250615.1 of Ptychadena robeensis. Taxonomy (NCBI): domain Eukaryota; kingdom Metazoa; phylum Chordata; class Amphibia; order Anura; family Ptychadenidae; genus Ptychadena; species Ptychadena robeensis. Next base: position 59,332,806 of record CM070041.1, on the reverse strand, counting down.
AGTTATCCATCGTTAGACATGACTAACATGAATTATCTAAATGGCCAGCGAAAAGTCCGATTACATCCCATTTTTATAATTGTATCTTCTTGCATTGTCCCGCTGTATTATTGTCGACTGCTGGCCGCTTTGCTCCTTAGGGATGTCTACGCAGTTTCCATTAGTCGTGTGTTGATTTCTCTTTTTCAGCAAACGAGGCGACAGGAATGGACAGCAATCATTCCGAATTCTCAGCTCATTGTCATTCCGTACCCCAACCAACAGCCTAAAAGGTAGTAACAGCTGGAGAAATATGTCTAGACATCAAGCTCATCAATATTATTTCTTGTTGTTGATTTTTGTTTTTCTTGGTTTAATTGCATTATGGGCAAGCCTGACCATCAAACATGTCATGTTTGCAAATTGCTCGAACAGCATGACCAGTGTCTCCATGCTTCTGGGATGGGTTTCTTGATGAGGACTTGAGGAGAAGTTGGCATTCCAATCTATCCCTATGCTATAGGGCAACAGAGTTGATATAGAGGGCCACAAGTGCGGCCCTCGCCATAAATAAAGGGCCGCACATAACATTTTCAATCTATACTGACTTGTAAAAGCATTTTTTTATGAATAAATGACAGCAGGCATAGGTAGAAGACATTATTTTTAAATAACAAAACGTGTTTTAATTGATACTTCAAGCATAAGGGAACACTGTAGTATGGTAATGTGCATTTTGTGTCATATATATCAGGAAAGGGTTTGTGCCACATAGATTTCATCAAAGCCATTGATTATATCGATGGGGCACATAACCTTTGATGCAGGCAGGTAAGTTCCTATGCAATAACAGGTTTCAGGGGCCACACATGGAGGACTGACGGGGGCCACTGAAGAACTCCGAAAGGGCCGCATATGGCCCCGTTCGGCAGGTTGGGCACCTGAGCTATTGGTGATGGCAAACCCTATGCTTACATTGATTACAAACATTTTGGAGACTGAGTGTCCTCATTGAAACCTAGAACCCACTTTTATTTGTCACAAAGTGCCAGCATGGCACGCACATACAAATCATATAGACATATATGCATGAACACTAAATACACACCATACACACACAAACTAATCATGCAGAGACACACATGCATCATAACACACACCAATCATGCATCATAGAAACACACACTCGTGCACACAAACCAATTATGAAGACATGCATCATATAATGTGATGGCAACCCCTATGCCAGTGGTTCCCAAACTGGGGGGCGGGCCCCCTGGGGGGGCATGAAGGTATTCCAGGGCGGTGCTGGCCCTCATTCTTAACCTGTGTTTGAATGGGAAGGGGGCTGGATAATGTTCCTAAATAGTAAAGGGGGTTCTGCAAGGGAACTTTGGGAACCACTGACCTATGCTAACAGTGATGCGGTGCCAACATGACAATTTAACCTCGATCACACACACACAAAAATTAAACAGGCACATATGCACGAATCACATACACACACAAATCATACATACATGAATCATGAAGACACATTCATACTACACACGTACACAACACCATACACACACACCAATCATGCATCACAGAAACACATACTCGTACACACAGAAACACATACTCGTACACACAGCCCAATAATGAAGACATGCATCATATATGCACACAATCAATCAGAAACATGTATCCTATACACACAAACAGCAATCATGCAAAGGCATGCATCATATATACACCCCAAGCCCCAATCCTGTATCATATAAATACTTACAGCAATCATACAGAGACATGGATAATACACACACACTAATCATGCAGAGAGATGTATCATTCACATAGACAAACAGACACATATACTCACACACACAAATGGACACACAGACTCACACATTACATAGACTCTACTTACTTTCTGCAGCTAGTTACCTGCATGGTCCTTCCGATTTGCTTCCAGTGGTAGGGGAGGGATAGGGGGCAGTGGCATCTGGCAAAGTGAGCAAAAGAACTGGCAGCCCAGAGAGCCATTAGGCCCCTTGCTTTGTACACAGGGGTACAGTCCTGTTGGGATAAAAGAGTATTCACAAAGGTGCCATGTACTATCTTACAACCTTTTTTCTCTTTGGCTGATGTCTTAGATGATCCTTAGACAAGGATCAAGGTGTGAAGGAAGGTAGGATCATTTAACAGGCAGTGCTTTAGAACACAGTGGCAGAGTTCCAAATGAGAGAAGTGGAAGAGAATTGGAGAAACCCTTGTTGGGAGCAATGGGGGAAGACTAAAGCACAGGGATAAACTAACTATATCCCATGAGAATGGAGAACCAGTAAAGAGAGAAGAGACCTGTCCTTTATTCTGTCACGTGCCCCAACGTGGAAGAGCTCGTCAGTATATATTGTTGTCGTTGAAGCTTACGCCTGTCTCCTATCCCCCGGCATCTCTGCTTCCTGGAACTTGGTGCTATCTCCTCACATGTATCTTCATTAATAAGCGCCTATTGATTTTACTCTCTAGCGTGGTCCAAGTTATTTTGGGAATCCGAAGGGAAGCCTGGAGTCGGAACCTTGGCTGTTGGCAAGTAAATCTCTATCATAACGCGGGACAGTTTAGCCGTCTATGCTATTGTCTTTGGAAATTGTTTCAGCTTGACTCATTAAGTGTGGCAATTAACAAACACTAGCGGTACTGACACCATTACTACAGGCGCCTAAGATTTGTGCGCTCCATTACGTATGCTATATAGCGTTATAACTAAAGCCGGAGAGCTCTGAAAGCGTGAAGGTTATTGTTGAGAGAGGGGATAGGCCAGACCATAACCCTATGCCACATCCCAATAGCAGATCCAAAGAATTATTTATAAAATGTTTCCTGTCTCAGGGTAGGGACAGGGAGTAGGGATTTTAATCATCACAGGTATATATAAAATTTTACAGTAAACGCGTGAAGGTTACTCTACTTCAAAGTGAAATGGTGACCACTCCCATTCAGGGCAGAGACAGACATTGTCTTAACAAGGGGAACCCAACCAAATTCAGTTCATTAAGGGTACTGTTACAAAACGCAATTTGGATATTTGTGAGTGTTTGGCCTTTTCTGTTCCTGATTGACTGAACACAGTCAACTCCATAAAGACCTGGTATGATAAGTATGGGGAGGAACTCAAGGAGCCCACGTAACCACAAACCTATCCAACCCCTTCAGGAAGAATTCGAAAACCAATTTCACACCAAGTCTTCTTCTCCAACATCAGTACCTGACCTCCCAAATGTTAATTTGGCTGAATAGACATGAATTCCTGTAAACTTCATTCATTAACCCCTCTAGTGTTTGAGACCAGCCCAGTTCGTCCAGAGTTTTCAAAACAAACTCTGGGCGAGTTGGGATTGTATAGGCTTAAATATCTCCGGCCCCTTCTGCGTTATCAGTGATGGTCATCCATTACAATGGAGGTCTGTGGCACTGCCCCCCCCCCCTTCTGGACCAGGAAGGACGGGGTTAACAGGGTGCTGAGTCGGCTGGACGGACGGCTGTTGGCAGCTTCTATTGTTCACAGCTTTTCCCATAACTGCTTATATGGAGCGAGAGGTCTCCGACCATCAAAGCCCCAGAGGCCGGCACCTGATTCTGCTGTGATGCTAGGACAGTGGACAGGTATACTCTTGTCGCCATATGTTATAGTGTACATCCAGAGGGACTTGTGAAGGTCCAACCACAGGAAGTCATTTCACACGCTGGCCCTCTCAGTTCCTAATATATTTGTGTTTAGCCGTGTTCCCCCCCACCCGCTCGGGCTCTTGCCAATAGTCAGGATGAAAGTATATACGATAGCTTTTCCCACAGGGCAGACCAACGATTATTCAAAATCCAGAGCGGAACTGCGTGCAGATCCGCTACTGACCCGTCTGTGCGGAAGCACAAACACGCTACACTAGATTTACAATTTACTTTTATATTTTGCTTTGCGTTGGTATGTGGTCTTAAAGGTAGAAGTGATAAGGTTTTGAAGTACTCGTAGGGCTTAGAAATGTTCTTGTGCAGACTATGCTCAGGAAACATCAATGTTGCACATTTCATTTCTAAAACCAAAAGTGCCTTTCTAGTGCAGTCTTCTCCTTTATGGAGAGTCCGTTTGATGCGTATTGTTTGTTAGTGAAAAAAACAAACGTTTATGGTTCCCACTTTGGCTATGTTTCCCATTATACCCCATGCTAAGAGTATTGCTTGGTGGAGATGCTGTGATTCACTGGCCGAGCAGTTCCGCCGATGCAAGGTCAATGTAGGAGCGTACGTTGAGCTGCGAATCGGTGAAGTGTAAAAACCAGCCTCCGATGAGCAGGCAAGTATATGTATTTACGGCGGGATCACCGTCTATCAATAAAATTAGAGAGGGGTAGCGATTATAAGGGAAAAATATAGTCTTTATCTATAAGAGCTTGTGATATCTGTTCCAAGGTTTCCATGAATAGGGAAATGTGATGTCACTTCCGGGTCTTCGCAACAAGAAAGTAATGAGGTGGGAGTGGAGTGATACTTCCGGGGTTTATAAAAAATCGTGATGTCACTTCTGGTATCGGGAGGTACTCCACTCCTTCTATATTAAAAAGAGGGGTGGTCATTCCGAGATGGGTGCCCCCCCCTTTCTATATCTACTCACTTTCCCCCCCCTCTTTCTACCCCCACCAGGCACAGCCAGGACTGGCTGGCGTGTGTGGTTGTTGTCTCGGATTCCCAAGGGTGATCCTGTGGACCTCCTCACTGGCCTTTTTCTGCCGCCCTCGAAGCTCGGCTGCTAAAATCTGTATGTCCCTGATTGCAGTCACCTGCCAAACCATTGTGCAAGTATCCGGGGGTTCATGGTTGATGTTTTGGGTCCCCCCGGTTACACCATCTCTACACCCATCTAACCCAACCCCATCCATTACAATGTCCGATTACTGACGCGTGTTATGACACCCCCCCCACCCCCGCAGCAACTGCGGTAAAAATGTAAGTGTTGAATCTCCTTGATTTCGCTGTGATCATCTCATGGAAAACCAAAAATACACTCAATAAAACTTTAATTCAAAAAAAAAAAAAAAGAAGGGGTGGCATACCGTTTCACTTGGGCGGATGATGCTGCGGGGTGGGAAAACTTAGGATGGACCAGTAATGACCTCTTCTGGGAAACCCAACATAGGCAAAAGAGTGGGAAACTGACGAGCCTCCAGTACAAGTGGAGTCTCTGGTGCGACCACGATGG
>CM070041.1:59312035-59323992 GCA_036250615.1 Ptychadena robeensis | reverse complement strand
ATCTGGCCTGCAGCTCTGTAGAAATGCTTCAGGCACATGGAGAGATGGCGGTTGTGCCCAATCCCGGCATGGGTGCAGTTTGATTCACAAACAAACTGGGCCGAACTGGCTTTGGCATAATGCCAAGGAGGTTAAACCTCATTTCATTTGGAAAAAAGAAAGTCTGCCCGCAATACCATCTTTTGTCACAAGTGGTGCTCCCTTACCATCTCTGTCTATCACAGCTTCATGTTTCTCCTTAAGCTGGAGGTTTTAGACAGCTCCAAAACATTGGGTTACTACTATGGGGACTAAAAGCCTTGGTGGGCCATATATGTCCCTCACGCCGTAGTTTGAGGACCTAGGTCATATTTGAAAGTTGTAAGTAAGTCAAAGCAACTGGATTTCTGAAAACTTTTCCATAGTCATCTAACTAAACTTTATTCAACTCAAAAGGTGGTCAGGTGACCAGTGAATTTTATTCTTGTTTGGATTGTCATTGAGGTGCTAAACTCAACAAGCAAACTAATGATGCTGATGACCCTATCTGGGCCCCTGAGCTCCTCTTCTGTCCTTATGTCCAGAATAGACGGTTGTAATGAGCAAGGGGAAGGGACTCGGCAAGCAGAACATTTTTTCCCTCATGCCCATTATTTTTTATCTAATGATCTGCAGAAACATTGCTTACTGTCTAGAAGTCTGCAGACCATTGCTTCCCCATATTATGACAAATACGATCTGCAATACTCTGCACCCTCGACTTGCACACAAAGAAAACCCCAACGAGTGGAATTAAATCTGACCCCTGGAAACAAACCATCCTGCAAATTATTTTAATGATCATAATTAACCCACTCCCACACACACAACAGAGTTGCATTCAAGGTAGCTAATAATAATGTGCTTACTGTAATCTTGCCAAAATGCAGATTGTTTTCTGGCTGTGTAGGAAAAAGGTCAGGACCGCCTAAACGGTAAAATTTTATAGCACATGTTCACCTTTATTGTGTATTTGGTGAAATATCGCAGACGGTTAAGTGCAACCAATCACAATCGTTCTTGTAGAGGTCTAGTGAGATCTGATTGGTGGTTATGGATCAATGCAGTTAACCCTTTCCTATGTTCCTTTGATGGGTGCCTCCTTGGCAGGGATTTTTTAGAATACTTTAAGCCCCCCATATATGTTCCGATTTTTCGTATGAATTTTGCCCGATCGACCAGCGTGGTCACGTTTTCTTAAAATCGGCCGAAAAATCGGTCAGGACCGCTTCGGGCCTATCCGTAAATTTTGGGCCATTTGCTGTTAATAAAATAGGGTCAGGCCTATCGATTGGTGATAATTTGAATTCAGATTTTTCGTGCCAGCCGACCGATCGACCATAATATTTTAAGTGAAAATCGGGTTACCCGACCGGACGAAAAAACGGTCGGGAGAAAAATCGGAACGTGTATGGGGGGCTTTAGACTGTATTCGAGCAATGTTTCTCTACACTAGTACCACATACGGCCCCTTGAACGTTATTCAGTGACCCCCCTTGGTCCACTTGCGGCCCACCAAGCCTAGCGGTTAATGCATAGAGCATAGGAACTCACTTGTCCGTCGATCCCCTGCTGACAGGTCCTTGGCTGGGATCTTCTTAGAGCGGGAAGAGCAGGGCCGCCTTAAAAGCAAACCCAGATGGCGCCTGAGCAAGTCCCTCATCTCTTGACGGGGATCGGCAGACAGGCAAGTGCCTATGCTCCCACTATTATATAATATATATTGCAGCACATAACCTGAGAATAGGGGCATATAACCTTTGAATGAAAGGTTATGTACACCATAGATCTCATCAAAGGCTTTGATGATATCCATGAAGAACCTTTGACAATATATATGACACAACATGTGCATTACCATACTACAGTGCTCCCTAATGTTTGAAGTTTATTATTTTATTTTAAAATGGAAATGTATGCAAATTTTATGCAGACAAAGACTGAGCCAATCAGATACAACTGCTGCTCTGCTCGATTGGCTTGGTTTCAGTCTGCATACAATTTGCATGCTAATTGTGAAATTTCACCATCTCCCGTTAATGAGAACCCCTGCTATAGTTGTACTACCTACTGGCACTGAAAAGTGCTCATTCTCTTTGTCATATTGAAGGACAGAGGGAGGAAGATCACGCAAGGCAAGTGGTTATTTATAACAATAAGACAAAAGGGAATAAAGAAGCTTTTTAAAATAAGATTGAGACATCAATGCTTCTATAAGATTGAAGTGGTTTGGCTTAGATGTCCACATAATCCAGTGGTTCCCAGACTGAGGGGCGCAAAGGTATTCCAGAGAGGCACGGACCCTCATTCTTAACCTGTGTTTGAATAGGGAGGGGCTCAATGTTCCTAAATAGAGAAGGGGGCCCTGCATGGAAAGTTTGGGAACCACTGGCATAATGGAAGAAGTAATTTTGGAGCGTCAGCCTAATTGTCGAGGGACCTCGCATTGGCAACAACCATAGGCAGGTTCCCGGCGCTGAAAACATAAGTACCATCCTAGAACACGAAACTACCAGCAAACAGAGGGTTCGTCTCAGCAGGGAGGCTGAGTACTCTACAGAATTGCCAGGACAAAAGACTAAATCTCTCGGCAAGCAGACTTTGTTCCTGGCGTTTTCTCGCAAAATTTTCCAGCCGGAGTGGAAAACCATTATTCACTGTTTTCTAGCGCTACCCCAGAAGCAAATATATTCCGGCATTAATCTGAGGTGTATAAATAGGCACACTTGTGGGCACAGCCTTCTCTCAAATTCATTTATTTTCTTCCTCTGCATTTGTTCAAATGCCAGCCGGTCACTTTGGCTCCTGGAAAGAATTCAGCTTACAAAGGCAAAAGGGGAACGGCAAAAGCCTGCTTGGTTCTTTTGTGCCGCAACCCACAGGTAAATTAATGTCAGGCTGGTTTCTAGCGAAAGATGCCAACTGCGCTTCAATCTCCGCAGGCTGAGAGTGACAGCGCCGGAGAGCGAGGCTGATATGTGGGTCATTCGTCACGCTAACGTTCCCATACAAATTAATTGCAGGAGGCGGTAAATTAGATCGGTGGCAGTAAGTGAAATCAGTTGGCGCCAATCAGTGCCCATACGGATGGATTTCAGGATGCCTGCTGGGTATAAAAAATAAAAGGTGTATGGGACAGTGGTTGAGTGTCCCCAAAATGAGATGCTAATTGTATCTGTCCCTGTATAATGTGCGTATACGCTTCCAGGGATGCAGAGAATATCCTGAAGATGTGGATTAAAGTGGATAGACTGCCATTGCTGACTCCAACTGAATTTTTGGGTGGAATCAGCTAAATATATACCAGGTACATCGCAACAAAAAGTGCGCAGTGTCCTTAAAAAGCATCCATGGCCAGAGTAGAAAAGCCTGTCCACTGCCAGCAGGCCACAGAGAGCTCTTTGTGCAGAAACAGTGGTTTCTCTGCAGAGGTCTGATCAGTCAGAGCTCTCCAATCAATGGGGTCCATGACCTTTACTGATTGCAGAGGTGTAGGGTGTCGCTTCTGAGCTAGAACAAGCATGTAGAGTAAAGGCCCCCATACACCTGGCGAGCCGGGGCCGAAAGACGAGCAATGTGATGACGTCATCACACTGCACTCTATCACTCAGTGTATTGGCATGCACCCTTTGTGTGCTGCCCGTTACTTTTGGATGGGGGTGGCCAGAGATTTACAGATATGGCTTTGTTTCCATTGAAGCGTTCACGTGCGGTGGCAGCCGCGCGGTTCTAACTGCACGGCAGCCGCGCGGCTGAACGCATGCCTAAAGTGGTCGCGCGTTTTCGCGCGTTTCCACGCGTTTTTGCGATGCAATTTTTTTTGTATTGCAGATGTGGATGCGGTTGGGGCGCGGATGCGTTTCAAAATGCTGCAGCTAGCGTTCAGAAACGCGCCCTAAACCGCATCCGCACCGAACTCACACAACCGCACCAGTGGAAACTATATTGAAGTTTCCAATGGATGCGGTTGTGTGCGGGGGCGGCCGCGCGGCTGCAACCGCACGGGAACGCTACAATGGAAACAAGCCCTATGTCTATTCTCTGGCCAGCCAAGCTTTGGAGTGACAGGGATCTGTCGCCCCATATGGGCACCTGCGATCCGCGGCCGATTTTGCAGATGGCCATGGCTCGCTAGGTATATGGGGGCCTTTAAGGAGCAGTTATACTTGCTAATTCATTTTAATATCTCTCCATCTGGGATTTAATTCTACACCCTGTTCCAAAATATTATACAAATGCTATTCTCTGATTTTCCTTAATAGTTGATGCATGTCAATGAGTCATCGACCAATAGAGTATGATTCCAATGTTATTGAACAAACCTCTTAATGATACCAATCGATCCCATTCAAAGAAACCTCGATCGCACAGGGAACCAACAACCAGGGTCCCCATCCAAAGTATCAAACAGGATCGATTGTGCACCTCCATTCTCCGTTCAATCGGGGAAGCTCGAGCACAGTGTGGTGATGTCATTGCACTCGAGGGTTCATCAACTGCATGGGTATCAACCTGTGTATGGCCACCATAGCCAGGGATGTGAGGACCCATGGTGCCTATGCATGTAATACAATACAGGCATATGGCAAGAGCACCTCCCCCACGTCATCAGGGATGTGGGTCCAGCGTCGAGCCCCAAGGACACGGACACTACAGGACGGAGCTGGAGAAGGTAAACTACCCCGAATGTTTACTTATATTGGTAATGAAAATCTACCCCGAGCTGGGCCGCACTCAGGAATACCGCCAGGGGTTAATACAGCCCACCCTATTGGATAATTGGGATTTCTCTTGTATAGACCTCACAATAGACTATGAGTCTGATGTTAAGTGAAATTATGTTGTTGGATACTCTTCAAATAAAAAAGAATTCTATGATCTATTCAGGATGCATAGCTGCATTGATTAGTATTTGTTCTATATGCCAGGAGTCCCGCTATGAAGAACACCAGCACCACCTTTCCTCCATACTCATCTGATGGTCCCTTGTCTGTTGGAGGGACTTTGCTGACTCTTCCTAATGACCTTACGTATAGTTATACACACCGATCCGTGTCTCTCAAGTGTGTCTTGAAAAGAAGATTTGTCTTTATCGTTTTGTAAACAAAGCCCACATTGTATCCATAGTGCGGGTGGCAGAGGCAGCAGATTTCATCCTGCTCGAGCTGTATGTTCTTGTGTCGTTTCGCACAAAGAAATGTACTGAGGTAGCGGCGGGTTATAGGAAACAAGGATATTGTGTGTTGCTGCATCAATGGCGCTTGGTGGGAAGACACGTTTGTTGAAACGTCCTATGTATCTAAGTGTTTAGGCTTTAAAAATAATGTTTGTATCTCATGTTATTTTCAATAGAAATAAAAGATACCATAACAAAATTTACCCAAGGGTAACATTATATTTTAGCACTGGCAGGCTTAAAGGGGGATGCAAAACTCGTGCCAAAATGAAAAGGCAAGTAGAGGTCTACGGGTACACATGCAACGAGTGGCGGACGATTTTGCTGCCGAACGATGTGCATGCGCACTCGCGCGGTCGTCAAAAATCGGCGATTGCGGGTGTCCACATGGGGCGACAGATCCCTGAATGATAATGTGGGGACCTTAAGACAGACCAGTAACGACCACTAATCAGACATTTGACGTTTAATGATTTATTTACCATGCCTTGTTCAGCAATGTATTTCTGTGGAGGTGGCCATCTTGGTAGAGGCATGATTTGTCTTAAAGGTGTCACAGATCCCCGCAGGGCAAGGGGATTTGTGTCTGCTGCCTTTCTTTATGTATCCAGCTTTGCTTCCTAATACTTTCCCTACTTCAGAGGGTATAGTGTCCAGCAGGAGAACTCTCTCTGCTGGATACTAGTTGTATTATCCACTGTCAGGTGGTCCTCCCTTGCCACCAGCCTCCTTTGTTGACTTCTTGACTTCCCAGTTCCAGACTCTCCGCTTGTTCTCCAGATTCTCCTCAACTCTTTACCCTCGGCACTATGTCTCAGTTTCACATCAGCTGCCAACTTTCATGGGTGCTTTCCGGGAACCGCAACCTGGGGATTGTCTGCAGCAAAGTCAATGGTGAACACCAGGAGGTCCCTTAGACTCTACGCCCCAGATTGCGCCTCTGCTAACTGTGCAAGTTGGTCCAGTAGGTCCACACCCTTGAATCACCTGTGTCACCCTTGTTCTGGTGTCAGCTGCTGTGACAAAAGGTTTCTTGTGTATATAGCTGGTGTGATAAAGCTCAGATCCGGAAATTTAAAGAAGCAGCTGGGAGAGTCTTAAACTGCAGGTCCTCAGGTAAACTTTTCTCAGTAAGTGCACAGGGAGTTATGCAGGTAGGTCATGACCAAACCTCAGTTAGAGGCATTGTTACCTAAATGAAAATGTATTTGTTTGTTCCTATAAAATAGCTGATTTCCACTTTTTGAACAGTGGTCTACTTTAACCTTTTGGATGGACAATGACAATCTTGAATGACCTCTGAGAAGGCTGGTCCTGGACCTGTTCAGAGTTATGACAGTGTTTGGTTTTCCTCCTAGATACAGTTATACGACATAGTAGATGTATCTTGCTGTGTGGCAGCTCCTTGGAATACCAAAAATTCACTTGATTATACTCGGAAACACCCTGGAATCTTCATTCTCCAGTTATTGAAGGCACACCTTCTATAGATGCAGGTCATCAGTTAGATGAAGACAAACCTACTATAGATATGGTCTGCCAATCGGATAAAGATATTCTCTAGATGCTGAACCTCGGAGATGAAGACACACTTCAACAGAGGCTTACAGTCATATGAGTAAGGGCTTGTTTCCATTGTACGCCGGGACCCGTACGCTAAGCGTATACGCTAGCAGGGGTCCCGACGTATCTCCGACGTATCTCACAGACCTTTGCCTGCCGGCGGATGGTCTGTTTACACATCCGCCGGTGTAAAGGCTGAACGTACTCGACTACGTTCAGCCTGACACCGGCGGATGAGCTCAGCGCAATGAAGACAGACCGTCCGCCGGCAGGCAAAGGTCTGTGAGATACGTCGGAGATAGGTCGGGACCCCTGCTAGGTCACAAACCAGTTGGTGTGGACACACTGTGCCACGAGTCCTACCTCCTCTAAGGGCATTATCTAAGTGAACCCATTCGTTCACTTAGGCATAGATTTTCCTGAGGGGAACACCAGGTCGCTTCCATGAAGCAGCTGGTCTAGAGGACACCAGGGAAAGGTACCAGACACAGGTGTCATCAGCAGGCCAGGTCATAACCAGGAGCAAGCATGCGGGAAGGAAGGATGTCAGGCAGGCAGTGGATCCGGGTGGGCAGCACAGGTACATGTCTGGCAGAGTCTCAGATCACAGGTATGAATCCATAGCACATGAACACCAATGGAAGTCAGAAGCCTTAACAGGAATCAAGGACCTTGATACTGAGGCATTAGAAGGAAGGGCTGGATCCTTTATATACTTGCAGGATGGCCAAGATTGGTCAGCCAGGACACATGACCAATCCGTGAAGGCTAACCTTCTATAGATACTGTACACCAGTCAAGTGAAGGCACACCTTCTATAGATTCTGGTCCAACAGTTAGGTGAAGTCACACCTTCTATAGATACTTCCACCAGTCAATACCAGTATAAAGGGCTCTCTACCAGTCACATGACAAGTATCCACCAATCAAATGAAGGAGCACTTTCTAAAGATATGGTCCACCGCAAGTCAGATGACGGCAAACCTTCTTTAGATAAAATCCGCAAGTCAGATGAAGGCAAACCTTCTATAGATATGTTCCGCAAGTCAGATAAGGGCAAACCTTCTATAGATATGGTCCGCAAGTCAGATGATGGCAAACCTATAGATATGGTCCGCAAATCAGATGAAGGCAAGTGCCAAGCAGGGTGTTTGGTGAGGATAGCCACCAGTTCTTGGCCGTAGTATGAGGATACATTGAAGATGAGGATAGGTCTGCCTAAAGGAGCAGAGATTATACGGGTCTTAACCTTTAGGCCAGGAAGGATGCACAATAATTGCCAGGCGAATACGCAGACTCCAATGAGGGCGGTGGCTTCAGCAGGGACGATGTTGCTCGGGGTTCAGGTAGAGCTGGCACCTCCAGCTGTGAGAGAATGGAGACAATCCGTCTTATAGATGGAATGCAATTAAGGCTATCGGAACGTCTTAAAAATACAACTGGGGACAGCCATACCATAAAGCTACAAAGCGATACCTTCTTATTATCATGAACATGATGCATGCTAAAGATATAAACATTACAGTGGAAACAATACGTATAAATGCCATATTAATATCTAAATCACCTCCCTCATTCTTAACGTTTTTTAATGGTGGATAGCGTGCCGTGGGGGAGGGCTGCAGCGATCGGTGAGGGTTGTATGGGGTCGCGTGATGGAGTGGTGGTGGGGTTGGACTGGGATGCGGTGGGGGGGGGGTGTGGGCGCGGGCTGCGGAGGAGCAGAGACGGTAGGGTGGGGTGTGTGGGCGTAGCGGAGGTGCGGTGGAGGATATTGGGTGGTAGGGAGAGGGATGTTTGGACGGGGCAAGGTAGTCGGGGGCGGTCAGATGTCTGCAGGGGTGTGTGGGTTCTCGGTCAGGGTTTGTGAGTTAGGAGCTGAGAGGAAAGAGTAAGAGGATCCTGTGTTCGGGTGTAACATGGGGTAGGCGGAGAGGTGGGGGTTGGCTGCGCAGGAGGGTTGAGAAGAGTCGGTGCCAGGGGGTGGTCTGAGTCTTGATGAGTGTCGGGGAGCAGGCGTCGCGGAGGGCGATGAGGACGATATGTCTACAAGGTAGTGTATGATTGCGCAACGCAGCGAGTGTCAAAGCCCCATGCGGCAATCGGCGCGGTTGTGCACTCCATTAAAATCCCTGCGTTCAAACCACAGGGGATTTAAGGACAGGGAGCCCTAGCTGAGGAAAAAAAAAATCCTAATGGGGGCCACCTGCCAAAATGCCCTTTCACAGCAGCTCTCCCCAGCAACACTCAAATGCTCCTAAGCGGGTACCAAACACAACCAAAAGAAATCCCTCTCTTCATTTCCATTTTCATTACGCATACTTCCATAACCCAAACCAATCAATAATGCACCTGCCTAAATCCACCCGCACATCGCACCCCAACAACCTTAAATGCTTCAGTAATGTTCTACCCATCCATACCACCAACAGGAACCTCCCATCCCTAGCAACCTCACCTCACCCAGCTAGTGTGCACTGCCAACAGCCATGTCGCAGTGACATCAAGTCCCCACTAATAAATATAATCACCTTTAACCAACCAACCACAGGTCAATCCCTCCCCCAAATCTAAACTTCCAACAATATTAGCCACTGTTATGTGCGGCCTGGGTTAGCACGGGGTACCAGGAGCAGGAATCAAGCCACCCAAGGGCTTCCCCCAGAGCCCCCCTAATGGGGAGATAGGCACAGGGATCCCTGAGGGAGGCACCGGTGGTCTTTGTCCGCACTCGGGGGCTAGGGCTCTGCTTCCCTGGTGAAAACCCCCAGGAAGGGCAGGCAAGAGTGTTGTTTTAGTGAACCACTTTCAGGGGGAAGGTCCAGTCCAGTGCAGGGTCTAGGGCAGGCGGCAAGCAAAGCGGAGTAGTCTGGTACAGGAGGGTGGGTCGAGGAGGCGGCCAAGCAACGTGGCGTCGTGGTACAGGCGTGGGTCGAGGCAGGCGGGAAAGCAAAGCGGAGTCGTGGTTACAGGCGTGGGTCGAGGCAGGCGGCAAGCCAAAGAGGACGATGGTCAAACATCAAGCGAGGGTCAGGAAGCGGAGAGATCAGAGAGTCGTCTGAGAAACCAAAGAAGGGTCGGGTCCAGGATGTCAGCAGAGTCGATCGAGTCTAAACATGAACCAGGACACAGCAAGATGTTTAAAACCAGCACTGACTGCAAGGACTGGCAGGCTTTAAGGAAATGTGCCCACCTGGGCCACCCGGAGGGGGGAGGGGGGATCCCAGGAAACACTCCCCTACTCCAGGTCTTCAAAAATAGGGACGAGGGCGAGCGCGGGTGCGAGTATGCGCATGCGCCGCACGCCCGCGTCCCTCGGCTCGCTAGTGGATCGGAGTAGGGGAGAGACCCAGCACGACCCCCCCCCCCCTGAAGTCCCCAGAGCCTGCCAGTGGAAACCTATCCGGATGTGCAGGAGGCAGAGGCAAAGGTAACGGAGGGCATCGGTGTCGGCGGAGCAATCCCGCGGAGGGGATGTTGTTAGGGCGGATCCCTGACAGCCACACAATCACTCACCAACAGTAAAGCCCTCCTAGTAATCTCAAGGTCTTCTTAAGAGTTCAACCGACAAAACTCAAAATGCACCCAGTTTCACACCGACACCCACTAACAACCCTACCCAGACCACTTTATGCTCATTTATTGAATAGTGCCAACATATTACGCCGCAATGAACAATAAAATCAGAGATCTCGCACAAAAATAAACACACAGGTACAGGAGGTATGACACAGGAAGTAAGAGGACCCTGCGGCGGGTTACAATCTATAGGTAAGGGTGTACCTCCCACAGCTTTATACTTTTCTCCCGCCATCTTGTATCACTATGGAAAAAGATAGTATATGAGAGTTCATGGTTTATTATTAAGTATGAGTTGTGGTTTTTCCCATCGGTAAGATGTGCTATGAATGGTATAAAGAGAGGTGATGTATGCGTTTATTCACTTGTGAGGAAGAGGGACATGTCATGTTTGTAAATTGAATAATGGCGGACGCCAAAATAGGAAGTAAGGATGCGGGTTTTCAGAAGTAAAAGGACATGTGCCTTATAAACACACTTCATTGAGGTAACCTTATAACATATAGTCTAACAGTGGTACAAGAAAAAACATAGTTAGGAGGCATCTGACCCTTGTAGGTGGTCTGTGCGACTGCTAAAACGTTCTAGATCAAATATGGGCTATAAGTCACTAGAGGACAGTAACCTATAAAATGTGGGTTATAGATGATGGTGGGTGAGGTTGCCTTTCATCAAACTGCGGACAATATGTATAAGTTGCCTTCAATGACTTGGGACCCATATTCTATAGAAGGGTGCATCATCTGACTTGCGGACCTAACATAGAAGGTTTGGCCATATCAGACTTTGCAGACCCATATTTTCTATTAGGGATTGCCATCATCAGACGTGCAGACATATCTATAGGAAGGTTTGCATCATCGCTTGCGGACCATATCTATAGAAGGCTTGCCATCACTGACTGAGACCCATATCTATAGAGGATTAGCCTCATCGACTGAGGGACCAATCTATTAGAGGATTTGCCATATCTGACTTGCGGCCATTTACTATAGAAGGTTTGCCTCATCGACTGTGGACCATATCCATAGTCGGTTTGCTTTCATTGACTTGCGGGACTATAATAGATAGAAGGTGGACCTCATCTGACTGGGGGGACCATATATATAGAAGGTTGCCTCACTGACTGCGGACCATATCTATAGAAGGTGTGTGCCTCTCTGATTGGCGGACCAGCTCTAGAGAAGGTTTTGCCGCTTCATCTGACTTGCGGGACCATATCTATAGAAGGTTTGCCATATCTGACTGCGGACATAGCTATGAAGGGTTGACTGCATCTTGATTGCGGACCATATCTATAGAAGGTTTGCCATCATCTGCTTGCGGACCATATCCTATAGAAGGGTTTGCCATCATCTGACTTGCGGACATATCTAGAGAAGGTTGCCAACATTTGACTGTCGGGACCTATATCTTATTAGAAGGTTTGCCATCATCTGACTTGCGGACATATCTATAGGAAGGTGTGCCTGCATCTGATTGCGGACCATATCTATAGAAGGTTTGCCATCATCTGAATGCGGACCCTTCTCTATAGAATGGTTTTCCATCATCTGACTATTGTGGACAATATCTGAGTAGAAGGTTGCATCATCTGACTGCGGACCATATCAAGATATGT
>CM070041.1:59297897-59310721 GCA_036250615.1 Ptychadena robeensis | reverse complement strand
CCGTACTAACAACTTGGCGGCGCTCCGTGTCTGGGGCTGGCCGCAGCTAAATGTCATGTATACAATTTTATTATCACGTTTGGATAACCTCAGGGGAAACAGTTGAATACCTATGCAAGGTTGGCAGTTAGGTGTGTGACATTGGGATGTAAATAATAATCCCAAAACAAAGATTGGACTAAGGGTGTTGGAGATCTGGGGCGATGAAATCAGAGTAGGCGCATGTAGGGTAAATCCTTACATGTGTGACAGCTGGATATGCTATGAAGGATGACATTTGGACCTGCAAATTTCCGGGTTGTATCTACTGAGGTATGAGATTGGGCGGGTTTCAAACGTGTGTCTGTTGTGAGAGTTCAATTTGACCAAAGCCAGCTCGGTGACCTTGTGGGATGGGAGGACATTCAGAGGATCAATCAAGGAACCGGGAGAGGTCCATCTGACAGCAGAGAATCTACCATGCAGGAGGCTGAAGAGGACAGTGAAACAGACCACATACAGTACATATAGGGTGTGTACCACACACCATCTCCTGGTACTCATCTGGGGAGCTCACTAAAAAAAGTTATATGCACCCCTGATCATACTATTACTAGCTGGATATTTGGAATCTTCTGATAAAATTGTTTTTATTATTAATTCCTATTTGTGAAGTTATTGGATCGCTGACTGTAGTGTCCTCATATTCTCTGTTACTCATGTTTTGTAGAGTTACGTTCCTCATCGCTGCACAGATAAATGTCACATTCTCTCTGGAAGAATTAGAAGTCAACTTAAATAGCATAAGTGACAGATGCCTGGCCTTCCCATACTAGTAATTAGCATACTGTTATTAATGAATTTGCACCCTGATCTTTATTAAGCAACTTGAAATGGGTAACCTTGTCATTATGTTCCTTCAAGGAAGACGTTACCATTTTAAAGCTTGCAAAGCCTTTACTGGGTCCATGCATAGGATGGGGGGGGGGCACCTTGAAGACCCTAAACCTGACCGTGATTGGCTTTTTTAAATCTAGGAATAAAGCTGTCCATTGTACAAATGAGGCTTCATTGGAGGAGGGGAGCAGCTACACATCATCTTTCAGCTTTCGCGGGGTTTCATTTATTTTGTCTTTTATAGTGAGAAAGAGGGATCCTTGGCACCCAATGCACGAGGCTCCATGAAAAGTAGTGCACAAAGCCAGTTTATCCCCAGTAATTAGTCTAAGTGTGTGCATGGCAGGGTCACTTTTAGGATTTTCTAGGTCCCCCATCTAAGATATGGGATCTCTTAGGTAGGGATCTCCAAGTTATGTGAAGTGGAATGTGTTGAGAGCCGACCATTTAACCTTGAAGGAATGACACCATGGGGCATTTCCCATCCTTTACTCATACTTGGCATTATTATTGTAAGGCAATAGCCATTCTCTGTCTCAACACTGATCAAGACTTCCCCTAGGTATGCTGGGACTTGTAGTGTTCCTAGCTGTCCAGCCACATTTCACCTTACCCCAGAAGTCCTGACCATTCCCCTATCTATAGAGAATCAGTGAGAAGGTTCCCAGCACTGCTCACCTTAATGCTGCATCCTGATAGTAGGGATAATCTGCATGGTGAAATAGCCATAGACAGACATAACACATGTAAACCCCGGACTGTACCATTTAGAAGGAGGTTCAAGGCAACACCCCTGCTAGAACATTCACACTGACCTTGCAGTTGTGGTTCTTGAAGGGAGTCATTTTGCTGCACTTGAAGCAAGCCCTTAAGCCACGTGCACCAACAAAAACGGCACTGGTTGGGAAGTTTGGTGTCACCCCTCCTCTTGTTGTGAATCAGTGTCATGCAAATCGAGTCTGCATATCATTAATGGCTGAGGATGCGGGCCAGTGAAAACTTTAATTTGCCCCCCGGTCCTGACTTTGGACATACCTGCTCTAAGGAGATGAACCCTCCCTACTTGGTTTGTTGACCACTGGACTGGAAGCGAGGGAAATCCTGACACCGACACCCGACCAGTTGACAATGGTCCAAATTGTCATTGAAAGAGATTTTCTATAACTTCCGCTTCTGTTTACATAACAGAAAGTGAAGGGAAATCTCTCCATAGATGGTAAACAAAGCTCCAGTGATCTGACAATTAAACAGAAAAAATCGTTCCTTTGAATATATTTAGCCAACTCATTCCCATTCATAAACTAGATGAGAATTTTCAATTTCACATTTATTTTTAAATTAAATTTGTATCTGATTTACTGCAAGGGCTCTCTGCGTGCCCCCCGAAAGTCCTCCAAATCTCATCCAGACAAACACCCCCCCCCTCTCCCCACCCCGACACATTCATCATTATTGTCCAGCTTTGAAGCTTTGGCGAGCCGTTTAATTTATACTTAAGCGGAAGAACGTGAGATGTTTCGGCTACTCACAGTGTGTAATAGCAGGCCTCGTTAGCGGCTAATGACTTGTTTGATCGTTAGGAATGAGGATTTTTGGATCATTAACGCTTACAGTGGAATTATTACCAATATAAACCGGACCCATATTAACAAATAATAAACTAGCAGAGCGCCTGGGCCGACTTCCTAATAGCTTCCCCCTAAATCCACTGTGATACTTTACACGCCAACCGTGTTTTCTCTTTTGTGTTTCAGAAAGCAGACGACCGGGAGAAGCGGCAGGAAGCCCATCGGTTTCATTTTGATGCCATGTGAAGCCTCCAAAACCGATTTCCTCCGAATAAATGCTTGATGTGGTTTTCCTGGAAAGTCTTTTCACTTACTGATGAAGGCAGAATTCAGCGATTTACAACACTCAGCTTGTTTACTTCTGCAGGATAGATGAGGGCCGTGCAATTGCTGTGTCTGAAATCAACTGGGATCCTTTTGGGTATGGCCAACCGTTCATTGGATATTTGTCAGCACCTCCCCTGACTCACCAGAAGTTTCACAGGCTCAGATAAGAGCAGTGGTTGCCAAACTTTCCTTGCAGGGCCCCCCTTTTCTATTTAGGAGCATTATCGAGCCCCCCTACCTATTCAAACACAGGTTAAGAATGAGGGCCTGCCCCCCCCCTGGCATACCTTCGCCCCCCAGTTTGGGAACCCCTGGATTATAGGAAGCTTTGACTTTGAATTTATAAATCTTATTTATACCACACTCCCAAAAGTTATACTACTTTAGCCAAGATCCCAAAAATAATGTCCGTACGCAAGAGGCTGAGCTCCTCATTGGAAGTTTTTTTTCCCCTAAACCCATGGGCGTTGGGACTTTCAGGGCCAAAAATCGTAGGTCATACAAACTACAATAGGTATAACAGTAACAATTAAAAGCCACAAATGTAATATGCTTATTATTACATTATGTCATTACTCTGCGCATTGGGGTACATTATGCGCATTGGGGTACATTATGTAATACTCTGATGTGCATCTATTATCAGACCGTAGTAGGGGCCAATATACAAGACCATCCAGTGATGAAAGAATGGAATGTACCCCAATGCGCATTTCGTTGTTTGAAACTTCTTCTGGGGGTACTTGACTAGTATTGTTGTCAATGCACATAGCTACATCACATAATGTGAATAAGACCACTGGGTCAGGAATGTTAGTGAAGAACAGAGAACCAACCAGACCTTAATGCCCGAAGGTATGATGTGTCCAAAAAATTAGGGTATGGAGAAAGGAGCCTTGACGGTCAGGATCAAAAGTACAACAGGATTTGCGTCTCAGGTATCCAGAGGGCAGGTCACCAGTCATGTCCTTCATGGAGGTTTATGTAAACCTGACCCGGTGGTCATCTTACATCTTTCGTGATGTAGCTATGTGCATTGATAACAGCTTACACACTAGTAAAGTACCCCTCCATGAAGGACATGTATACTGGTGACCTGCCCTCTGGATACCTGAGGCCCAAATCCTGTTTTACTTCTGATCCTGACCGCCAAGGCTCCTTACGCTCTACAATAATTTTATGACAGTTGGACAGATCATTCCTTTGGGCATTGAGGACTATGCTGGTTGGCTCTCCGTTCTTCACTAAAATTCCTTACCTGAGGGTCTTATTCACATTACGTGATGTAGCTATGTGCATTGATAACAATCGGCTTACACACTAGTCAAGTTCCCCTTGAAGAAGTTTCAAACAACAAAACTCGCGTTGGGGTTGATTCCATTCTTTCATCACTGGATGGTCTTGCATATTGGCTCATACTAGGGTCTGATAATATATGCACATCGAAGTATTAATGACATAATGTTATTGTGTTGAGAATATAAAATTTGTTGCTTTTAATTGTTACTGGTATACCTATTGTAATTTGTATAACCTACTATTTTTGGCCCTGAAAGTCCCCACACCCTGGGTTTAGGAGGAAACAACTTCCCATGAGAGGTCAGCCTCTCGTTTTCTCTTCTCAATGTACACCAAATGTAACCCCTCCCCCTTCTTTGGAGTACTAAATAGTAGAAAATATCTGAAATTTCCTTTTTATGCAGAAAATGCTCCTGGGATTCTACTTCATTCAGTGATGAGACTAGTTGCCTTGGCATTGGTCATGTCATCTCTGAAGTGAATAAAGGACCAATGGTTGGGCAGTTGTGCTTCAGCTGTGATTTAGTGATCACATGACCATTGCCTAGGTATTTGACCATGTCATCTCCTTCCTGTTAGACAAAGCGTCTTCTGAAGGACAAGGCCTTGTGTCCATTTCGTGCTATTGACTCATTAGGCTAGGGCTCCAATATGCGCTGGCATCCGCTGATGTGAGCGCAAGCCTCCGTTGTGTTCATGTGGACGCCAATGGTTGCATCGACATCAACATGATGGAGGCTCGGACCAATGAATTGGGAGCTCAGACAGAGTGTGGAGACCCAATCATACCCCCATTCATACCCCCATTGCCGTCAATGGGCGGCATGCGCACTGAACGCAGGGATTTTAGCGAATGTGGAGCCTTAAGCAGGGTACAGACAGCTCGATATTCGAGCCGTCCGATGTACCCTGCAGCAGCGTGATGATGTTATTACGCTGCTGTCAAATATCGGAGAAGCTGGGGAGAGCAGAACTGCTCTCCCCGGCTCCTCCTCCTCAGCCGAGCTTTGCCTGGAGACCCAGACAAAGCATCGGACATCGCCGTATTAACAGTCATGTCCGATAAGGCTGTTTTCGAGCAGGATTGATTTGTCCCGCTCGAAAACAGCTAAAGGGGCAGATTATATGGGTTAGATAGATGGCCGTGAGCGTGCACGGCGCTCGAAACGGGCATCGATTTGACCCATATCTCCACATCTGTACCCAGCTTAAGTGTTAATGTGCCCATGAACACGGATCTGACGTTTCATGTCAAAAGCCATGTTTTCTTAACTTGCCCATTGATTGCTATGAAAAAAGCGTTCCAATGCTTTTCAATGAAGGCTTTAACACATCTTTTTAGCGCAGTGAACACTAGGCCTTAGGATTATAGGTCTGTATTGCTATAGTTGACAACCAGGAAGTATTTTTTGTATGAGTTGAGGACTCAAAATAATATTCCTCCTTTTGGGTTGTTGTTCCCAATGGCCCATATTGGCACTCAACAGGCCTCATCCAAAGTCAGATTGACTGAAGACGTTTCCTGAGCTAAGAAGTTTACTGTAATGAGTTGATATCTGTAAATCGCTGACCTTTCTATGAAAAGGGGTAGAAAAGGTATTTTTTTTCCCCAGGAGACCTTGCTGGACCCGTCTACCAACCAGCAAGATGGCCAAAGAGCCAGACCACATCATCCGTTCCTGTTGTATATTTCTCATCAGACTTTTTATTTATTTGTTGCTAGTCAAAATGATTGATTTTGTACCAACCTATCATTCTCCAAGCCTAGACAAAGGGGCACAGATACTTTTATTTATTAAATGAGGGGGGAGGGGCAATATTTTAGTTTCTGTAATGGGGTGTAAACTGTTTGGTTGTAATCTGTGAATGTCCAGGAAGCAGTTTGAGTGATTGA
Organism: Ptychadena robeensis; assembly: GCA_036250615.1. Classification (NCBI taxonomy): domain Eukaryota; kingdom Metazoa; phylum Chordata; class Amphibia; order Anura; family Ptychadenidae; genus Ptychadena; species Ptychadena robeensis. The sequence goes on along the minus strand of CM070041.1, from coordinate 59,304,757 downwards.
CCGCTAACGTCCTGCGCTAATGTTCAGACTGTGTCGTTGTTACTAATGATTTTGCATGTTTGCACAAAATTGATGGGAATACTGGAAGGTGTTTTGGGACTACTTTTGTTTTTAATAATGTTGGATGTGGTAAAATAATGATACTGTAATGGATAATAGTTTATTAAAGAGTGAATGCTAATGGCTGGTGGTAAGACAGAACTAGCTCACAGCAGCCAATGACATGGTGTTTCCCTCTTACCATCATGGAGGTAAAATCTGATAGGGTTTCCATGATTTTGGCCAGGAGCTCAAAGGTCTCTGTATTAAGATTGGTGTTCTGCTAACCTCTTCAGTGGTCTTTCTACTCTCCCCAGTTCTAAGCAAAGCTGCAGCACCCAACAGTCCTTTCGGCATTCAAAATTTCCATGAGTGTTGCTTGACTTTGCTTGCTCCATAGTGCACCATGTTTCCTCCAACCACTACAACATTAATATAGGGGGTCTGAAGATGGTGCCTGCCCATGTGAAAGGAAACCAACCATCTTAAATGCTGATTGTGGAGGCTTCAGTGATGGAATGGAAGTAGACTGGAGATGCAAGTCACTGAGGAGTTGACTGAACCTCTCTTCTTGTAGGGACCTTTCAGCTCTCTTTTAAAAGTTATTAAGCATTTATATGTGTTATCAGCTACTAGGATAGAAAAAACAGCTGAAGCCTCTCAATACATGGAGGGACTACTGCAACAGGCCACCCTTGGTCACATAATTCAGTGGTTCACAAATGTTCACTGCAGAACCCCGCTTTTCTATGAACATTATTGAGCCCTCCCATTTCAAACTACAGAGGTTCAGTTTGAGGGCCATTCCACACTTATGCAATAAGAGATATAACCCACACTCCTCACTTGACCATACGGATCTACACAGACCTTCTCTCATCATCATCAATTGGATGCATCGGTGCTGGAACCATGAATACCTGACTCCAACGCTCGTTATTCCACAGATTCAAGATAGTCCACACTCTGGCATAAAATGCAATATCTTTATGCAATATCTTTATTCAATAATCATGGATACGAATGACACCCTTCTCCTTAGGGGTCCTCACTGGCGCATTTCAGAGTTACGAAAAAGCTCGTATTGGGGTGAAACGCGTCAGAGGAGAGGACCCCTAGGGGGGGGGGTTTCCACATCCATTGGGGCCCCCTCCGCTAAACGTATTGCTTGGCAGGAGGTCCTGACGGAGCACATTCACTTACCTGCTCGGCGGATGCTGTGTTCTCACAGCGCTGAGTCATTCCACTGATGCAAGGCTGAATGTAGTGGAATACGTTGAACCTCTGCATGGGCGGGTGTCTGAACACAGCAGGTAAAGTCTATTTGCTCCGTCGGGATCCCCGCCAAGCAATGCGCTTAGCAGAGGGGGTTCCGATGGATGTGGAAACCCCCCCTAAGGGAGAAGAGAACTGACAGAAGGGAGAGCAAATAGGCAGCCAAATTCTGCAGCTCTCCCCTCTCTGTCAGCATAATTCTCTGAGTGCCACCCCCCACTACCCCTTGGAATACCCCCACGCCCTAAAGAGGGTACACCCCATGTTTGGAAACCACTGACATAATCTGAAATCTGCTCCTTCTAAAAAAATAACATAACTCATTTTCGAACACATGGTCAGAATTAATGAGCTTGCAGCACATTCCTTAGAAGAAACAAGTACATGAGCTGTATTATCCGCTATTTGTTTATCCCGGAAAGAGTATTTATATACCTGTGTCTGGTCTCCTTGGTATGTTTCAGTGTCTCGATCTATTATGCTATGGCTGCTCATTGTTAAGTTTTGTATTTTGCTGAGGACAAGTTCCCAGGTGGGTCATTCATAAATAAAGGCGAAGGATGCTCTACAGCAGTGGTGGGCAACTGAGTTGATATGGAGGGCCACAAGTGCGGCCCTCGGCATCACTCAAGGGCCGCACATAGCATCAATCCAGACCCTCCCCCGTTGACATATCTCAGCGGGCGGTGGACCAGATCCCAACAGTCAAAACCCGACAGCACCCACCCCCCTCCTGCTCTTGGGTGCAGCGCTCCTATGTAGACCTGGTTTCCTGATCAACATTGCCAATATCACTGATGTAGGAGCGCTAAAGTTGATTAGGAAAGCTGGGTCAGGTGAGTTGCTATGCCCTATGCATTAACAGTTAGGTTTTCAGGCCGCATGTGGAGGACTAAGGGGGGCCGCCAAACAACACCCAAAGGGCCACATGCGGCCCCCGGGCCTCAGGTTGGGCACCTAGGCTCTACAGTAACACTTAGCAGCCAATAGGACTGCAGGGTTGTGATTTGTGATTGGTTGCTGTGGGTTATTGCATCGTCTATATCCTCTTCTGGTCTTCCTTCCTGCCATGCCTAAAAATGTAACCGATTTGCATCTTACTACAAGTTTTTGGCTGTCTTCACTCTTAACCATGACTGTTAACATATTAATGTTGTTCTATATTATAAATGGACAGTATTATGTTCATTTATTGATGAAGTATTGCCAAACTGATTTGTAAAAGAATGCTGCATTTTTTTTTTGTAAATTGCGGGTCTATGTAAAAACTAGAGATTAAAGTCTGTCTGTTGTCCATGTTACGCAATCAAATGCTTGCTTTTTTTGGAAAATGCTGTCCTTTTTTTGTCTACACTGTCTCATCTAGAGCAGGGTTTCTCAACTCCGGTCCTCAGGGACCCCCAACAGTGCATGTTTTGAAGAAAACCTGAAACAATCACAAGGAAGAGAAATAGTAGTATGAGACCCTGGGTTTGTCATACCTTGAGGTATAGTGCCACGTCCCAGATAAGTAAACAAAAAGAGTGGGGAAAGGGTTTAACTGAGACCTAGCCAGCCGTGCTATAGGCTGTAGAGAGGGTCAGATACCCCGGGACTTTAAAGGGCACATAATAGATAAGAATAGGTAAACAATTTATAAAAAAAGCATGATTTTATTTAATTTAATTTACAGAACATGATAAAAAAGGGGCTGATGTTTGTCAGCACATCGTCAAGTCGGTCGTATAGTCAGTCAGTACCACAAAACAGTCACTGTCATTAGAAGTCAAATACTTAATTAAAAAAACCAGAGAGTTGGGCATCACTCCAGGCGCAAAGCGCCAGTCCAACGCGTTTCACCCCTTTAGATGAGGGGCTTCCTCAGGGTGGAGTGTGTTTGTCCATGTGATTGGTCATAAGTCAGTCTGTCTAGATTGATCAGCAAGCTTTAACACAGGAATCAACAGTTGTTACGGTGCCTTTATATAAACGGAGTCAGACACATATAGGTCTGCACGTTAGCTATGGTCAGCTGTGGTCTCATCACAATCCGGCTTGCAAAGAACTTTTTTATCAAGAGAGGGAAGGAGCACACCAGTGGCGCTGATGGCCGATCCCCTTGTGTCCCCAGCAATCGAATTAGTAGAAGGTGGAGAGATGGTGGTCTCCAGTCAGCCCAGCAGAGGTGGCGGTACTGCAGGTCGGCTGCAATACATGCTTCTTTGGCGCCAGTGGTATACTGACGTCAGAGGTGCGTCTCTTTGAGAGCGCGTGGTCACAGGCGGGGTGGACAGCCTGAGTCCACCCCGCCCATGTGACCACGCGCGCTCTCAAAGAGAGCGTTAACATGGATCTTCAATACATCAGCAATCATGTTTACTATCTTATGTATAAACATGTGGCAGAATCCCGGACAACCATTAGCTTTCATCTTAAAATGCCAGCTTCTTTCTGGTCCTTCCACCTCAGGTTTTTTTTTTTTTATTTCATTTTATGGCGGGTTCCTATTAGTTGCATCACCTTCTGTTTCTAATATCTATTAAAAACCATTATCTGTTGATTGCGGCGTATGGGGAGGGGAAGGAAGACACGGTCAATGCATAGTCCTGATGATTTGCCAGAAATCTAATGAGCCTGCCAATGTCTTCTCCACTGAAATCCTAGAGGAAGTGGGAAAATAATGACTCTATGAGCCGGCTCAACAGGTGATAAAATGGTGTCATTGGTGGAGCAAGGGAGCAAACATGGCTTGTATATATATGTGTGTGTGTGTGTGTGTGTGTGTGTGTGTGTGTGTGTGTGTGTGTGTGTATATAAAAGAAAAAGGTAACGCTCTATTCAGCGAGCCTCCGATTCATGCTGTTTCTTTAGCTATAATGAGACAACCATGACTATAAAAACAATCACCTATAAATTAATAAGTTACCCCATGCAGCCCCCACTCATAAATTATTATGCCTACAAAGAAGTTCAGGTATCAATAAATAATGAAATTCTTGCGTGAACATCTAACGAGCATAAATTCATAAGCCTCGGCTTCACAGCACCTCCCGTTCCCCTCATCAAAGGCAGAGCATTGCGGCTGTGTATCTGTTTTCTTTCGGAAGGAACAAATACAACCTTGAGATCATTATTTTTAGTACTGTAAATATAAAATGGTGCATATGGATCCCGTCTCCTTAGCTTCTCAGTTGGAAAAAATATGGTTATAGAGCTCAGTAGCTCCAAAAGTTTACACAAGTGAACAAGTCAATGAGGTGACTTTGTACAGTTTGCCGAAAAGAAGATACAGTTGTGTTCAAGATTATTCAACCCCCGCTGAAATGGAGTGTTTTGGCCATTTTGACATTGATTTTGATCATTTCAGTCATCTTACAATGAAATCAAGCGAGGCGCTTGTAAGTCAGAAGAAAACTAACATAACATTAATAAATGAAATAACCACAAATGTCTCTCTGTGTCACAACTCATTATCAGTTTTATTCAACCCCCAAGTGACCATTCATTCTAGTACTTAGTACAACATCCTTTTCCAGTTATAACAAGGCTTTTAACACATGGAAGCATAGCGTTGACACAAGTGTCTTGCAGCGATCTATGGTATTTTTAGCCCATCTTCATGGGCAAAAGCCTCCAGTTCAGTCACATTCTTAGTTGCCTGCTGCAACTGCTTTCTTCAAGTCCCACCAGAGGTTCTCAATCGGATTTTCAGTCTGGGACTGTGATGGCCACTCCAAATGTTTCCAGCCTTTACCTGCACCATGCTCTAGTGGACTTTGAGGTATGTTTTGGGCATTGTCCTGTTGAAAGGTCTTCCAAGCCTCAGGTTTGTGACAGACTGCATCACATTTTCCTTCCAATATCTCCTGGTACGAAGAGAATTCATGATACCGATTGCCCACGCTGAAGCTTTCCTGTACCCTGCAGAACAAACAGCCCCAAAGCATGATTGACCCCCCCGCCATGTCTTCACAGTAGGCAAGGTGGTTCTTTTCTTCAAGGCCTTGTTCTTCCTCCTCCAAACTAACGTTGATCATGGCCCAACAGTCTCTTTGTTTCATCCAGTCCACAGACACTATCCCCACCCTTTTGGGGTTTGTCCACATGACTTTTGGCATACTGCAGTTGATCAACGGATGAATGGATCAACGCTCTGTTTGGAGGAGGAAGAACAAGATTTGAAAACCCCGCTTCAGAGTTGGTTTCCCTAACCTATGAAGCACATGCACTGTAAGTTAACCCTTAAGGTGATACCACAGGGTAGCCCCCTAGTGGGTGGACGTCCAATTTATTGTAATACATCTCTGCTATTAACTTGAGGAATCCCTATCTGACTGTTATTTCCTGAAGAAGCCCCGAGGAGGGTGAAACGCGTTACGTTACAGTCTCCAAGATGTTATTTGAAAAAACACAGGATGATTAGATCTATTTAAACTGTTGATTAACAAAATCATATAGTCCGAGTCATCCTTGGAATGCAAAACCGTGTCTTGCTTTTGTATTTTTGTATATATATAGTGTTACATTTTAATCCGTTCCAGTTGAATTTTTCTTGCACCTTACAAAAAGTCCTCTGGTGCCATCCACCCACAATGTGTGGGGAATCTCCTCCGGGATCTACTCCATATTAGTAGGCTCATACATACAATATAGTCACATGGCCATCAACATGTGATGAATTATAATTGAATGGGCATCAACATTCACTCAACTTACACCAAGAACGTTCTGTTTGTTCATCTTTGCAGTTTCCATTCTTATTTGCTCCTAAATAATGTCCTTTTTAGCCTTATACTTGTGAATCTGAGGTCCCTGTCTCCTCCTACTGACCTCACTCTTACCACGAAGACACTGTTTGCAATATGGGAGGTTGTCCAGCACAGATGGGTGAAGAGCCCAATGGTGGAATTGTGGATTCAACTCAAGGGCTGCAAAACGTATTCCTCGGAAATGTAGACATATCTGCATTGTCTTCATCAATTCTTCAACACTGTGATCTTGCTTTGCATGTGACAGGTTGGCGTTAAATTGTTCTGTCCATTCGAATGCTTGGCACGGCCTACGCAACACTGACGGCACATATCGCAGATGCACAGCGAGTAGACGTGCCGGCTTATCTGACCTCTATCCTTGTATGCTTTGGCGTGCGTTGAAAGAATTGGATCGCGTCTCCCATCCCAGTTCATGTCACAGCTGCATTCGCCTCCACCAGCTCCGAGGGGATGAGCTTCATAACATGTATGTTGTTGGGTTAAGTAGAATTTCTCGAGTCGGATTTTGGTGTCTTTTAAGGTGAAATGGCTCTTCTGGCTCCTAGACCTTGTGAAGGTTCCAATCCACACTAGACCTATGATGGCCCCTCATCATGTTCTATTGATAGAAAGTAAAGTGATTGGTCAATACTGTATATACCCTGTTTCCCCAATGATAACACACTGTCTTATATTTTTTTAAACGTCAACATATGCCCTAGGTCTTATTTTCAGGGGGATGTCTTATTTTTCCATGAGAAGACTACAGTACACATTTATTGTTGAAAATCACTGATCACTCTGTGCCAATCATTG
>CM070041.1:59230819-59243594 GCA_036250615.1 Ptychadena robeensis | reverse complement strand
ACACACACACACATCCCTGGCGTCATCGATGATGCCAGGGTGTGTTGTAGAAAGCCAGCATCCCTTCCTAACATGGAGGTCAATGGTGAAGAGGTGGACTTGGACCCTGGTGAACGCTCAGGATTAATAAACCTTTTGTTATATTTTTATTTGTGATACTATGCTGTAAAAAGTCTTGTGTTTATTATATTTATTATATTGATATAATCCAGTCAGCATGGTAAGGTGTGGGACAGATGGTAGTTGTTTCATGGCTCAAGATGTGAATCCTGTGGTAAATATATTTAAATATCTTAAAATGCTGCTGACAGATGCTATTCCAGGCCTTCTTATCTCACAGTTGTTCCAATTTGACATAGATGTCCTTATAAACGATTACCTTTTCTCTGGTACATCTCTAAAGCTGGCCATACACATTTAGATCTCTCTGTCAGATATTGTTTAGATCTACCAACAACTATGTAGTGCTGGGTCCTCTGCGATTGAACACAGGTAGACTTGATCAAGAAGTCCCTCATATTACATGGTTTTGGTAAAACAAAAGGAGATCTAAAGGAAATCTGACAGAGAAATCTAAAGGTGAATGGGGAACTTTAACATGTATTTAGGAAACCCCATTGGAGAATGGTAAAATGTCTTCAGTATTAGCCCCAGGCCCACTATGCGCCGGGATCCGCCGATGCATGCCTCCGTCACGTTACTATGGACGCAGATGGGCTGCGTCGATAATAGCCTGATGGAGGAGGGGGCAGCAGATCCAGGGCTGTGGAGCCAACCCTTTCAAAGCCTCATTTTGCCAGCTAGAGCACTACGTTGATGGGCAGTGGATCCTGAAGCTAACACATGGAGTCCAGTTAATGGGACTAGCTGTGAACAAGAGGATCCATTATCTAAGCAGAATAAAAGTAGAGTCTTCAGATCCACTTCAGGAAATATGAACCCAAAAAAATCCTTTTATTATAAACAAAACTTTTAACCTACTCACCAAACTGTATATTTATGAATGTATGTATCTATTCTGTTACAGAAAGAAAAGAAGCTGGACTGTTTGAACAAATCACCAAGACCCATGGTACCATTATAGGGGTCACCTCTGGAATTGTCTTGGTCCTCCTCATCATTTCCATTCTGGTCCAAGTCAAGCAGCCCCGTAAAAAGATCATGGCCAGGAAAACCACGTTCAACAAAACCGGTTTCCAGGAAGTTTTCGACCCACCTCACTACGAGCTCTTCTCCCTCAGGGACAAAGAGATTTCCGCCGACTTGGCCGACTTATCCGAAGAACTGGAGAACTACCAAAAAACTAGACGCTCCTCTGTCACGTCGCGCTGTATTCACGACCATCACTGCGGTTCTCAAACAGCCACTCTGAAACACAGCAGGACCAACCTGAGCTCCATGGAACTTCCGTTCCGCAATGACTTTGCCCAGCCGCAGCCCATGAAAACGTTTAACAGCACCTTCAAGAAAAGCACGTACGCGTTCAAACAGTCCCACGACTGCAGCGACAAAGGCATAGAAGATCGGGTCATGGAGGAAATCCCTTGTGAAATTTACTCACGCGGTCGAGAAGATTGCGCTCAGGGTTCGATATCAATTGACTTTTAACCTTCTCACATCATAAAAATAAAACGAAGGGTTTCGTTACATAAAATTGATCTATTTTTGAGACAATCTCCAACGAAAAAAGAGTTTTTCTAGAGACTTGACGTTGAGACTCAACAAGGTGTGAAGAATTGTAACATAGTGCCCTCTATTTTTTTTCGAGCAGGGATCACGGGACGTGAGCGTTTGCATGGCATCGATAATCTGTATTATTAGGATTCTATATTAACTGCACTCACCGGTTACGGAAGACACATGGATTGAAGTCGTCATGATGAATTCTTTGTACTTTTTTTTTCTTTGGCCTTTATGATTTTACACACTATAGAAGTTTCTGACACAGTTCTAGGATTAACCAAGGTGCTAACGAGATGGCGAAGCAGTTAAACGCTGTTTTGAAAGTATATTTAGTTACTCATTGCCAAGAAACTTTCACTGTAGCCATCTTGTTTATTGTACTCAAATTGACCCAAGTGGACCATGAAAAACTCTATTTTTGAGGAATAGTATAAAAAAAATATATATAAGATTATATATATAAAAGAAATATAAAGGTGTCACTGGTATAAAGGTCATCAATAGCCTTATTACATCAACAGTGTTTCCAACATTGAATGTCATTAGTTGAGTGCCACCCCCTAGAATAGAGGATATAGATATGATACCCTAATCCAGTGATCACAAATTTGATCCTGGCGGCAAACTAAAAAATGGGGTTTTGAGGCACCAAAGAAGTCAGCAAATATTATAAAAATGTCTTTATTTAAATGGAAGGAACTGATATGAACTGGTATGAAGGTATTCATTTGTGTGCTGTGTTGACAATAACATACCAAGTTCCTAAAATGAAAAATCGGGAGACTTTGGGCCTCTTATTCTTCTTCAGTCCAAAACATGATATTCAACATGTTAGGTTGACGTACCATCCCCAATAATAATGGCTGACTGGCAAATCAGCTTCTGCTGTCCAAAAGTGATGGGTAAAGAAAATGTTAACACTTCCAACAGCTCATTCAGGCTTCATTTATCCAAGGCTCTCACTCCAGGTGCTGGACTCGAAAAAGCTCAGCCAGACCACGACACACCTCCAACAGCTCGAATATAGCAGCAAAAGTCCGCACTCCGGAGTGTATTAAAAGTAGTCAACTTTATTCAACATATTGCTCATAAACACCCCTCCAGGGAAGCCCCTTCTGACGCTTTTCACTTCATAGGAAGCTTATTTGTACTTTACGAATAAGCTTCATATGAAGTGAAACGCGTCATAGGGGGATTCCCTGGAGGGGCCACATCTGTATTTATGAGAAATATGTTGAATAAAGTTGGCTTTTATATACAAAAAACCGATGAACAGCTTCCCGTTAGCGTGGCTGGCCGACATCCCAAATCATATAAGAAAAGAAAAACGGTATGGGTTGAAAAGTAGGAAAAAATCCCGTTCCTCATCCCCCACACCAAAGGGGTCTCCCCTACATCAAGTAGGAGCTTGTCAGGATCAGGTACTGAGGGGGCGACCAGGCAGGCAACACACACTGAGTGTTAGGATTGTAGGTACTACTGGTATTGGCGCAGGTGTCTCCAGGAGCAGGGGGGTCAAAGGTCTTCCCCCAGACCCCCCTAGCGGGAGATAGGCAGGGCCCTTGAGGGACCCTGTTGCTTTTGCCCACGCCTTGTACACAGTTCCTGCCTCCCTGGATTCACCCATCCATTGGGATACCACAAAGGTCTATTATGATGGCCCCCGATCAGGAGAGAAACGTGGAGAGGAAATATGAGACTTCACCCATTCATACCAAGCAGTGCAGTAATTGTTTCACAAGGAATAGATCCTCACTGTGCTGACTGGAACTAGGCTTCAGTGAAAACAGAAATGGTCATAGTCCAAGCTAAAGTCAGGGCTGGTCTGCTAACAGACATAAACGGAACAATGCAAAGAGTCAGGGCAGTCTTCAAGACAAGGGATGGTCTTCCAAAACTGCAGGTCAACGTTTGGAGAAGGGAGAGTAGTCCAAAGCCAGGCATGGGGTCGATACACAGATTGTATCCAAGTAAGGTTTTTCCAGAGCATGAACCTGGAACCACAATCAAGCATCATTGAAGACTTGCGTGGTCAGCCTTTTATAGTGCTGAGATCCATGAATCCCTCCTCTGGGAGGGGTTTCCCTTGATCTCCTATTTCCTGTCTTTCTTCTATGACGGGATCGTCATAGACCCTTGCAATCCTGAGCTGTTGTGAGTACAGGATCGTTTTTCCCAACTAGTGCCCTAGAAGAAGTTGATCTTGAGCGTTTGGCTACGCTGTGATCAAGCCTTCTGGTCTGGGTGAACACGGCCAGTGGACGGGGATGGTAACACTTGATATCCCGACAGGGTGGGTGTGACAAAACTGAGGTTAATGCAGTACTTCCAGACATGGACCACACAAGTGCAAAATTCCAGGGTACAAGGTGTGTCGCAGGATTTAGGTTCAGGGACAAGAAGCCATGAACCAGGGAAAGCATGAAATCCCGACTGCAAACAACAACAGCAACAATGAACATCAAGCGTGGTCTTTGATGAAGCAACACCTAATATAGCCCTAAGTTTAACGAGGAAGGTTTGTGCTCCACCCAGCTCACGCTTGCAGGGAGCCACCTGCTGTGGTGACTGTGGGCCTAACCCATGATGGGCAACCCAGTGTGCCACAAGCAGCGGTGACCGGAACATCCCGGGTCCCGTCACAGAGCTATGGGACTTTAAGGCCACTAGTGATATACTCCAGTGAAGTAGATTCAATATAAGAGTCTTTAGTCAAACATAACATGATGAAACTAAAAGGTCCATATAGTTTAATTTGTCATAAAAAGTCACAAACCTTTTGCTACAAAGGTCAAAGCCTGTAACTTTCTTTCTCGTCCGCTTGCAATAGGGCGTAAGCGAGGTGGTCAGGTCATATAGCAGATATTTTAAACCCCACCGTACGTTTCCGCCCATCCCTTCTTCTGGGGGGTCCACATTGATCATAAGGCCCCATCAACCCTCCAGGTAGTGTTCAAGGTGCCATGTTAGTGGCGCTATGCATAGAGGGGAACGAGGGCCGCACCTTTTTGGGTCACCCCAGCCGCATAAAAGGTATCAGGATAGCGGCCAAGGTTAAAGTTAAAGTGTCAATGATGTATTTCAAGGATCCATAAATATCAGAGTAGGGTGCTGTTGGTGTTGAATGCAGTGCGGGTGTCCCCTTCTGGTGCCGGCAGAGGGTAAAGTTGGCTTTGTAATACACACCGAGTGCATACTTTTGCTGCTATATGCGAGCTGTTGGAGGGTGTTGTGAGTGCGTTTTCGGAGTCAAGCACCTGAGGTCAGAGCCTCGGATTGAATAAAGCCTGAGAAGGGAGTCTGGTGAAGCCCGGGGATAAATAAAGGAATTGCCTGGAGTGCAGGTCTACACAAACTCTTCTGTGAACACAATGTAACCTCCACTGGTGGATTTTCCAGTTGAAGAAACTTGCTGAAACTGGACAATCCTGGGGTAGCCCAAAAGGTTTACTCTGTCCATGCCCAACCTGCTCTTCCGGGTTCTCACTCTTCTCCCCAGTGGTATCATTATCACAGCCTGCAATGGGAAAAGTGGCCGGAAAATTTAAAAAGAAAGTTAACCTATGTACGGGCTTTGGTACAGGATCTGACACCTGCCTAGAATGACCGGGAGGTGGTTCAAATCCAAAATATTTCAATTTTTTTTTTGGGGGGGTGAGGAGGCAATACATTTTTTTCTGAAGAAGTCTTGTGATTTTTTGTTTTTTTAAATAAAACATTTTACGTTCATTTACCCAAAAAAGACATATCATATGTATTTGATATAAAAAAATAAAAACCTTTCTTTGATCACAGCATGAGTGGGTTTTATTACAAGCACTAGAAAAAAAAGACACGATAGTAATTCCAATTCTAATTTTTATTATCATTCGCACAATGCAAAAATCTATAATAACATTCAATGTGATGACTTAAAATTGAGAAAAAAAAAGAAATATAAAACATTTTTAAAACACAAAAATAGCGTATAGACCTTTTACAGGTTTGACAGGTGACAGTTTCGAACGCAGCATGGTGACAGCATGATGACTCGGGCGACACCGAACGATTGGATTAGAATAAAGGTTGCAAACACACTTTATGTGTGGTCCCGTGTCCGGATTACTGTGCTCGAACAGATTGACCTGTTCAAACGCGCAGCATGGTTCCTGCACTGGATACCACTTTAGGTGTCTGATTCCCGGGCAATCCTTGCATGTGGGACCTGGAGTATTGTTATTCAGCGAAAATATTGGCAAATTTTTGTGCCTAATATTCAAATTTTTTAATTTGCAAATTCATGATCGTAGTCATTTATTACCTTTATTGCAAAAAACGATTTCCACACAAAAAATTGCCACATTTTCAAGATCAACACTAACGATATAAAATATTTGAATATTCGCAATAAGAGAGATATAGCCCGATAGTACGTATCTTTGATATTCTCGAAGGGCCAATACTTCGAAATAAAATGTGCGTATTCAATGAATATTCGCGATAAACACTAGTGTTGTAATGAGAGTAATTTAAAATTCAAAGAGAATACTACTACAAAGAATATCCGACATTCAAGAAGTCATCTAATATTTGGCAAATGTGCGATATTAACACAATGGTGGATATTCTTCATATTATGCTTCAACACTGTTTAACCGCATACACTCAAGTGTGCGCATTGTGAATGGATATGCCGCTATAACACAACATGCTCGTACTGGCTACATAACCGCCCGCAGTATCATGTGACGTGTTTTTCAACCACTTTTCCTTATCCGGCGCACACTAGTGTTGTGTTGGGATTTTGCCTGGTGTGTCTGTGGGTTTTTGAACCCCAACCCTCGCCCCGCCTACTAGCATTGCTCTTAATAGTATAAGTCTATACTATAAGAGGCAGACATATAGGAGGGCTAAGCAACCGCAAATACCTCAACAGAGCCGGTCCCGTGTATAAACTATTAAGACTTATACATGAACACCGATCTTTGTTATTTATACACAACGGACGCAGCTCTGTGAGGATGCGTTGCTTAGCAACAATCGTCCCCACATGACAGGGGCAGTGGTATTTTGCTCTGCTGGTACGCATATCTGCGTTCCAGCGGGGCACCTGCTGATGAACGTACTTCCGGCACGGAACCGGAGTGCCCGCGATTATGCGTATCGGTGGTGCCCTCCTAGTTTTTTTTAGGAAACAAGTGGTGCCTTTGCCCAAAAAAGGTTGAACAACCCTGTCATTGACTAATAATCACATATTTTAGAACAGCAAAATACAATACGACTTAGAAAAGATACGTTAAAGCCAACTAGAAAAAACAAATTTCCAAAAAAATCAAAAAGAAAACTTGTTCCTCTGAAAGTTTGATGAGCGCAAGAATCACACACCAAATTTTTTTTTTTTCGGAATTTATAAATCACAAAAAAACAAAGCCGCAAAACACTTACATTCGAAAAGGAACTGAAGTTCCTCATTATCCCTATCCCGGTTTCATAAGCCCTTTTTTTTTACTCAGTGCGCACGTTATCAATCACCGACTCCTATTAAAAATCGGAGTGGCAAATTACAAAGCGTTCTTTGACCTGGTTCCATCTGGGCTCTGTCGAAAAAACAACTAACTCACTAAAATGTTTGCGTTTAATTACCTTTTCCAGTCGACTCTGCGCGGTAAGAAAAGAAATGAAATGAATTTTAGCTTTTCAATCTGACTTTAATAGCAAACAATTTTCTGTACTACAGCAGAACAATCCGAACAACCGGTGAGTGATCCAGTCTGAGAGTAACAATGTCCGAGTCCTTGAGTTCTCTCTGTGAACCCCATTTGATGGGAAGTTCTTATCTCTAGGTTAAGACGCCAGTTCACCTGAGGGTCTTAATTTCTTTTCTTTTGGAAATTTTTGTCTTTGTTGGCTTCAAGCCAAAGGCATTTCCTTTGGATGTTGTAAATGTGTTTTCAAACTTAACCGAATTAACCGAAATTGTATTTCATTTGAAGACAGGGCTGGCCAAAACTTTCTGCGTTCTGGGGATGGAATATGGCCACCATTCGCCTGACAGTCGGGGAACCAATGAAGAAGAGAGGCAGAAGGTAAAGGGAGCCGCCCCTGGGGAGAGGAACGTGGGTAGTACAGAAAAAACTAAGAACATCCTATAATCCAGTCGACTACAATGTGTAGGGAACACATAGGACACACATGTTGTCATTCAGCAAAAGCTGATACAATAGCTATGCCACGTGGTTTCCCAAAAGTTCCTGTGCAGGGCCCCCACCGTTTCTAGTTTTTGCAAAACATTACCGAGCCCCCCTCCCTATTCAAACAACAGTTAAGAATAGTGCAAGCGCCCCCTGGAATACACTGGATTTTGCCTGGAGGCTCCCCTCCAACTCAATGGGTTGGTTGAACTCTCTGAAGCTAATGGACCACTTTTTGGTTGGTACCTTAGCCAAAACTTTGTTGAATTCATTTGTTAGATCCTGGTTGACTCTGATTTAGAGATGAGGTAGCCTATACTAGTTGTTTTGCGGACGGCAGGTGGGGGGGGGGGGGGGGCGCATCTGCCATTACTGGCCCATCTCCCCTTATGGACATCTCTGTTCTGCCCAAGAAGGGGCAGTCATCTTGGCATCGTCTATTCCTTCTCTCTTCCTCCCGACCTGGAAAAGAGAACGAATAGAGAACTCGGCAGCAAGGGGCTGATCTCCACTAGGGAATAGAACGATCCTGCTCCAAGAAAATTTTGAAACAGGGATCCAACATGTTGGTAAATCCCTGTTTACGACCATCCAAAGTATCGCACGGGAATCGATTGGCAAAGGTTTCATTTAAAGTTTCATTCAAAGTCAATTAATTGCATCACTACGTTATGATAGTTCATTCATCAATGGCACGGGGAATCGACCCGTGTGTGGGCAGCTTTAGAGCTGCGGTGATAATGGGTGACAACAGGGGTTATGTCTGTCCACTCTGCCTAGTGGGCTGGACTGCACGGCAAGGACGGAAAGAAATGTGAAGCACATGTGTCTGCACACCCAAGCCACGCCAGGGTCCTATTGCCCTAACAGCTCCAATATCCACCAGGAGGAATACCGTATTTCTCGGACCATAAGACGCACACAAAATCGGGGGAAATAGTGCCTGCATCTTAGGGTCCGAATGCGCGACCTCTGCGGGTGGTCCCGTCTTGGCTTCTCGACAGCTCTCCCAAGCTGTCAGATGAGCGATGCGGCCACAGCCAGGTCCCTAATCTGTACTGTACTGTTTCTTCCAGCAGAGCACTGCTGATAGAAGCAGTACAGCAGAGAGACACACATGGAAGCTTCCAGCCAGCAGCTTCCATGCATGTCTGCCTGTAACTGCGATCACTGTTCCGTCACAGCAAGGAAGATGAACAATGCAGAATCCACCGATCTCTCCCATCTTCTGAAATCTTCGCCTGAAACGTGCTCTCTAGTGACACAAATGTTGTGGCTGAAATTGGGTACTGCAGGGGATTTTTTTCCTGCTCTAAAAACAGCGCGTCGTATGGTCCGGTGCGTCTTATAGTCCGAAAAATACAGTATGTTACAGGTTCAGTATGTTGTTAGCCCATAACAGGAAGTGCCTGAATATTTTCATAGCAGGATCATCAGATTTTGTAACGAAAGCTGGGGGGAAAAATAGAAGCCACTGCAATACAATTTAGAGCTTGTTTCCACTGATGCGGATTGCTGCGGTTGTATCGGCTGTAGCCGCTCCTGCCCGCACCCCAAGCTGTTTGTCATGCGGATGCACGCGCACGTCCGTGCGGTCGGATGCAGACTCTGGGAAACCCCCATGTTAAGGGATGCGGTCAGTTGCGGTTTCCGCACGAAAACACTGTAGCGAGCGTTCAGAACCGCACCGCATCCACACCACATCCGCACTCGGCCGCACCAGTGGAGCCTGGCTGATGCTTTGCCTATGGATGCGGTCGGAGGGGCGGCAGCCGCGCGGATACAACCGCAGCAAACCGCATCAGTGTAAACAAGCCCTGACCTGTTGAAACATATAAATCTAATGATTACCTCAAACCCTGTACTTAACACTATCCACTATCCGTCCCTGACATATTCATCTATTCCATAGGAATTTTAAACAAATATTCCATAGAAGTTTTCTTCAAAATATGAACTCCTCGCCAGGTTTAATTTCGATTTTTGCTCTGGTTGTAACATTTTCTTCAGCGGCAGTAATTGATGGTAAACATTCGGCAAGCCGAAAGATTCAGATAATGATTATGTATTTTTCACGTCTCAGAAACACCTCCGCAGATAAGAAGCATTCGCCAGAGCCTGCGTATCGCGGCACAAAACAAGTTTTCTTGGGGATAAAGTAATTTTCAAAGATGGAGAATTCCTCCGGCAGCTGTGACAAGCGAAAGATTTAATCAAGCCTCTAAGATTTGGCCGGGAGAATTATCGGGGGATATTGAAATGAAGTTGGAGAAGCTGAGCCATTTATCAAGTCTATCGGCGCCCAAACTCACCGAAAATTACCTGGCACGATTTATCAATGGGAGAGGAATATACAGCCGCGCACAGCGGAGGGAAGACTTTTTTTTGGCTCCTGGTGCTATACGATGGGTGCTGAATGGAGACTTTGATAAAAGGCTTCACTGAATATTCAACATGGTCATGTATCAGTGTCAGGGACGCACAGCCAAACACAAGGAAGATTCCATCATCTGTCTTGGTTGTTTGAGATCTTTTGATGAATTGATGATCAGAATTAAGGCCCCCACACAGGTACCAAGTGGGGGCCAACGGATGAGCGGTGGAGTGCAGCGTGATGATGTCATCACGCTGCTCTCCATCGCTGACAGCATGGGCCGGCACCCTTTGGGTGCCGGGCGTTAGTTTTAATGGGGGACGCCGGTCCTCATTGAAACTAATGGCAATGGGCTAGAAATTTTACGGACATGTCCGTTCTCTGGCCGAACGAGCTTTGGGGCGACAGGGATCTGTCGCCCCATGTGGGCATCCCCGATTGGCGACTCTGCGTGGCAGTCTTTAGGAAGAAGCAGATCTGTCCATTACCATTCTCCGGTGAACATATAAAGGTTTAGTCCATCCAACACTCATAATGGCACACTTACCTTCTTGTATATATGTCTGGTTTTGTACCTTGTTGAATGCCATGTACAAAGATACCTTGATACCCAGTTTTTCATTGACCCATCCCCCATGTACTTCCTATATAAAGCTGGGCATACATGTTTAGTGTTCAAGCGGATTTCTCAGCAGATAGACCACGAGTAATGACGTCATCGCAAACGGACAGTTCGGAGAATCGGCAGTGCACTCTTTGCTGGTCCCCATGCAAAGTTATGCGCTTAACCTAAAAATCTGGACATGTCCATAATTTAAGGTGGACACGTTAGATTTGCCATCTCAGCAGCCGATCTGCGGCGAAACCAGCTTAAGCCATTTCCTTTCACTTATTGCCAGATTTTTGTGCCCAGGGGCGTAGCTTGATGGGGAGGCACATCTCTGTAGAACACAGGCACTTCCAACTCATTACAAGTCTAGCCATGGATTCTAGAGGAAGGATCATAGTTTGCCTTGGTTTTCACCTGGTGGGTTCTGGGGAGGGAGGGCGAGATGTTCAGGTGCTCATAATGGAGCGTTTGAGTTTAGAAAGACTGAGGACATCTAGTGGCAGTAAAGAGTACTGTGCTGCAATTTCATATTGTCATTATTACTTAGTGTTGCTTTTTAGTTATGTGACCAGTTACCAGAACTTGTGTTTTTACCTACGTAAGCCAAGCCTAGCCAATCCCTATCCTTGCCTGGTTCTCTTTATGCCAACCACCTTCCCCAATAGTGTAAAAGGCCTACTGCAAGGTAAGAAAGGTTGTCAGCGTTCTGGAACCTCATTTTGCAGCGAGGTGGGTGATGACACGTATGTCCATTCGTCATTTTTGTGCGGCAAAACAATTGTGGGAAATATTACTGATGAAAAAGAGAGGGATTTAAGCTGTTCCATAGATCAAGTCAAAGTGCTGTTTTGCAAAATGTCACCCATCAGATCATTTTCCTGCGTTGATTAATCTCCTCCTCTGGCGGCTCAGTAGATTTCTCAGCCAAAAAATTAAATAAAATAAAGTTTTTGATTTATGAAGAGAGGAGATTTCCGTATTTCACAGTCTGCACTTAATAAGTATACAAACACCTCGCTTGCTGCTCATTACTCATTGCATGTTTCACTATGAAAGAGGCAGCCGGAGGTTGGAAGGAGGTTGCTGGCCGGACACCAAGCGTTCTCTATTTTAGATACAATCTACAGATGGAAGAGGAGACTGAGGAAATGTTTCTTTCTTCCTGCAGCAGATGGATGAACTCATCGAATTGACTGCACTGGAGCTAAGGATTTTTTTTTACATTTATTAAGCCAGCCTTAAGCTGGGTATAGACAGGCAGATTGTTGCCTGATTTTTCGGCTGATCGACCGCAGTGCGTCTTCCCGCCAAGCAAGATCTACCAGGAATCCGACATGCTGGTGATCCGGCATGCCAGTAAATTCCCGGCTGATCCCATTACTTTGGATGGGGACAGCACACAACGGGTGCCCGGGCAATTCTCTGCACAACCAGCTGTACGTGATGACGTCATCTGCAGCAGCATCAGGCAAGACAGCACGTCTATGCCCAGCTTTAGACGTATAAATTCCAGCGAAATCACTGAACCGCCGATTGCAGCGTAATGACGATCGTTCGGAGGATTGAAACGCACCATTTTTCTGCACGTGAGTCTCCTCCAAAGTAATGGCGATCGACCAGAGAAAAACAGACATGTCTGTTCTTTGGCAGTTTGAGATTTTGGGTGTCTTGGATTGCTTGCTCCATGTTAAATAAATGATAATAATAATAACAATGTTGGCCGCCTTGATCCACGGCCAAATTTGGCACAAGCAATCGCTGTGAACATGCATGGCGATCAATCCTCTGGGAAATCAAGACTTCTATGGCTGGCTTAAGAGGTGGAGCTTTGTAACACACAGAGGTTGGTCGTATGTTTGGGAATTTAATGTAGTCATGTGGACAAGATTGGAACATCTGCAGCTTCACTTTCAGCATCTTCTCTCTCAATTCATTATT
>CM070041.1:59178694-59191546 GCA_036250615.1 Ptychadena robeensis | reverse complement strand
AGATTGCAGGTGAGGACACGTCAGCGAGGTATCGGTGGACAGGAGAGTTCCTATGCATTAGTTAGGTGAGGTTTCAGGGGCCACAAGTGGAGGACTGAGAGGGGCCGCTGAAGAATGGCCAAAGGGCCGCAGGTTGGGCACCTGGGGCGTAGGGGGTCCCAACGGATGTGGAAACAAACCCTACTGCTCCTGCATCTCCCAGTCTAAGCCCTGCTGTGCACGGCCTCCAACAGACCGATACCCGGTCTAACTCAGCATAGACTTTATTATGAATGAATTAATACAGAGCGGCATAATCTGTGCTTCTACATCTGTTTAGCATTTAGATGAAATATAATCGACTCAGAGAAGACAATCTACCTTTGTACATATAAGTAGGCCGCCAGCAGGTAGAGAGACTTGATGAAGGGGATGCAGCGAGGCCTGAAACGCGTCGGCGTCTTTAAATAACCAATGATTAATCCATCTTTTTCCATAGAAATGGTCGTTGTTTGCTGTACCATATTTCCTTTACCATTATGAACTCACCCTGCCCACGAAACTTCCATTACCGAGCCTCCCCCCCCCCACACATTCCTTTCTATGGAGTTTAAAGGGTCATCTGATGTGTAATGTAAAAGGCGTAAGCACACCCTTGAACCAGTCGGAGATCTTCGGAGCTTTTGATGTAAATTCATTGGCGCAGGGAGGAAATATCCATCCACTTAGGTATGAAGAAAAAAAAAATCTTAATGCATGTGCCGAGGATGCGAATTTCCTCCCCCGGTGCACTCTGAGGTACGGCGGGTGCCGAATATTCAACGCCATTCGGAATCACGCGACGTTAGCGGCAGATAAGAGGCAGAAACGCGTCCCCCCGTCTAATCTCCCTCCTGCTTATTATGTATATATTCTGCTTATTATGTATATATAACAAGCGCTTTTCATTTTCCGCATCTTCCTTTTATTTTTTTATTTTTCACGCCTGCCGGAGAACGTTCAAAGGATCGAATACTTTGTCAGCAAAGTTATGTTTTTTTTTTTTTTGTTGTTTTTTTTTCTGTGTTATGCTTGAGTTTCCTTTAATCATGTTCGGGCGCCGGAGCCTATTTACCAGAAGTGCGTTTCAGTGCGAATTTGCATTAAACCATAGCAACTGATCTTTTTGGCGCTCGTTGTCTAATCTGCATTAGGCCGCGGCTTCTCAGAGCTGTTGGGTTTAGATGGTGGTGGACGGCGGCTCGTGGCGGGCCGTAGCCGAGGATTTTACACCAGGGAGGGCGATGGTGGACCAACGTGATTGTTAGAGTGGTCTTCTTTTCTTGAGCTGAGGTCAATGAAAGATCTCTCTGTGTCACTCTCTGACCTCCGGATGGAAAGCCAGTGACCCCATTGAGTGATTCCCGCTAGCTTCCTGTATGTCACTCTCTGACCTCCGGATGGAAAGCCAGTGACCCCATTGAAAGATTCCCTTTAGCTTCCTGTACATCACTCTTTGACCTCCGGATAGAAAGCCAGTGACCCCATTGAAAGATTCCCTTTAGCTTCCTGTACATCACTCTTTGACCTCCGGATGGAAAGCCAGTTACCCCATTGAAAGATTCCCACTAGCTTCCTGTACTTCACTCTCTGACCTCCAAATGGAAAGCCAGTGATCCTATTAAAAGATTCCCGCTAGCTTCCTGTATGTCACTCTCTGACCTCCGGATGGAAAGCCAGTGACCCTATTGAAAGATTCCCGCTAGCTTCCTGTATGTCACTCTCTGACCTCCGGATGGAAAGCCAGTGACCCCATTTGAAAGATTCCCGCTAGCTTCCTGTACATCACTCTCTGACACCATTGAAAGATTCCCACTAGCTTCCTGTATTTACCTTTTTGACCTCCGGATGGAAAGCCAGTGACGCCTTTGAAAGATTTCCTCTAGCTTCCTGTATGTCACTCTCTGACCTCCGGATGGAAAGCCAGTGACGCCATTGAAAGATTTCCTCTAGCTTCCTGTATGTCACTCTCTGACCTCCGGATGGAAAGTCAGTGACCCCATTGAAAGATTTCCGCATGCTTCCTGCACGTCACTCTCTGACCTCCAGATGGCAAACCAGTGTCCCCATTGAATGATTCCCACTAGCTTCCTGTACCTCACTCTTTGATTTTCCGGTCAGAAAGCCATTGGGCACAATGCAAGGCAGACGGAGGCTCTTGGAAGGCCGTTGTTAAGGTTTTTTACAGCAGGGATGGTGATGGTGGACCAACATGATTGTTAAAGTGAGATTTGGTTTTTCATAGCACCATGCAAAATGAAGCCGGATTAAAGATTTCTACATGTCACTCTTTGACCTCTGGTGAATAAAAATTTCTGTTTCCGACTAGCTTCCTGCATTTCACTTTTTTGATCTCCCGGTCAGAGTGCAAGTGAAACGAATGGTAGATGGTAATGGATGGAGACTCGCAGTGGAGGATTCTACACCAGTGATGGTGATCCAACATAATTGTTAAGCGGAGATCTGGTGTTTCCAAACTTTTTATTACATTTAGCCGGATGAAAGATTTCTATATGTCCCTCTCTGACCTCCGGTCATTACTCTCTGACCTCTGGTCAGGAATGGAGTGACCATTCATGGATTCCTGCTAGTTTCCTATATGTCACTCTCTGACCTCTGGTCGTAAAGCACAGCTAGCTTTTTAATCATTGTGACATCATTTACATAACGGGGAACTATTATCATTCTGCATTAGTAATTGTAATTGTTGGTGTTTTGTGAATTTTTAGGAAAATTTTCAACTTCCTAACTTTAAAAAAAGGCTGAAAGAAATGCCAGCCAGTTCCGTGTTCTCAGTCAGGTAAAATACATCCCATTGGTGTCCCCACTCTCTTGTCAAATAATTATCATCGGCAGCTCCAAAGTCTGGCCAATGGGGATCCTCATGTCTTCCTTTCACTTTAGTTCATAGTTATGCTTTCTGTGCCACTGGCTGTGTGAGGTCCTTAAAAGCATCCTGTTGTGAATAAGCAGTGGCGGCGGGTCCATGAGCATCCTGGGTAGGAGAAGAGAAAGCTGGCTGGGCGGGTCCATGACATCCTGGGTTTAGAGGAAGCTGCTGGGGGGGAGGGTACATGACATCCTGGGTTTGAGGAAGATGGCTGTGGGCCGGGTCCCTGGACATCCTGGTTAAGAGGAAGGCGGAGGGTGGCAAAATCCATGAATCCTGGGTTAGAGAAAGCTGGCTGGGGGAGGGTCCAGGACATCGGTTTAGAGGAAGATGGCTGGGGGCGGTACATGACATCCTGGGTTAGAGGAAGCTGGCTGGGGGGGGTCCATGACAGCCTGGGTAAGAGGAGCTGGACTGGTAGCAAATCCATGACATCCAGGGTTAGAGAAAAGCTGGCTGGGGCGGGGGTCATGACATACTGGGTTTAGAGGGAAGTGGCGGGGGCGGGGGGGGGGTCCATGACATCCTGGGTTTAAGAGGAAGCTGAGTGATGATAAGTCCATGACATCCTGGGTTTTAGAGGAAGCGGATGGTTGCACACAAGTCCATGATATCATCGTAGAGGAAAGCGGAGGGGGCAAAACCATGACATCCTGGGGTTAGAGGAAAGCTGGCTGGGGGCGGCGGGTCCATGACATACGGGGTTTTTTAGAGGGAAGCTGGGCTGGTGGCAAAATCCATGAACCTGGGGTTAAGAGGACCAGCCCTTCGCGATGGGGCAAACCAATGACATCCTGGGTTTAGAGAAAGCGTGGCTGGGGGCAGGGGGAGGGGTCCATGGACATCTGGGTTCTAGAGGAAGCTGGTTGGGGGCAAAAATCAATGACATCATGGTTTAGAGGAAGCTGGCTGGGGGCGGGGTCCTGACATCCGGGTTTGAGGGAAGATGTGATGGTGGCAAGTCCATGACATCCTGGGTTTTAGAGGGAAGCTGGATGGTGGCAAGTCCATGAACCTCCTGTTAGAGAAAGCTGGCTGGGGGCGGGTCCATGGGACATCCTTGGTTTAGAGGAAGGACTGAGTGATGGCAAGTCATCACATCCTGGAGTTTAGAGGAAGCTGAATGGTGGCAAGTCCCTGACATCCTGGGGTTAGAGGGAAGCTGGATGGTGGCAAGGCCATGACATCCTGGGTTTAGCGGATAAGCTGAGCGGGATGGCAAGCCATGACAATCCTGGGTTTAGAGGAAGCTGGATGGTGGCAAATCATGACATCTTGCGGTTATGAGAAAAGCTGTCATGGGGGCGGGGGGGGCCATGGACATCCGGGTTTAGAGGAAGCTGGTGATGGCAAGCCATGACATCCTGGGTTAAGAGGAAGCTGGTGGGGGCAAACCCTACACCTGGTTTAGGAAAGCGCTCGGGGGGAGGGGGTCCATGGGACAATCCTGGGTTAGAGGAAGAGGAGAGTGATGCAAAAAAAAGTCAATGAATCCTGGGTTAGAGGAAGATGGTTGGGGGCCGGAGTCCATGACATTCCTGGATTAGAGGACAGAAAGAATAGCCCAGTTGTCATTTACCTAGGGGGACCATCTTGTGGTGGGAGGAATGACTGAAGGGGGACCACAGCTCCAGATGGAAGGTATCTATCTATAAGCATGAGAAGTTTTTAATTGTCTGTTATCGAACTAATTCGAGCGTGAGTGAGATGACGGCTGATTGTTTCACAACACATCGACTTTATCACCGATATTGCGACCAATGATAAACATCTACCTTACATATTGTATATGGTTTATGAGTTATGTTGTAGGGTCGTGCGAGCGCAGCATGTAATGACCACAACACCAGGTTCTTTGAGGTGGAATGTCCTCTGTGTGGCCCACCGAACTCCTTTCCACACACCAAGAAGCCAAGGTCCAACCAGGCATGATCTTTAAAGTTATTTAGGAAATGTACAGCCGATCTGATCCTTGATTGGGAAGAGAGGGAGTTCACTCATAGGGATCAATTACAGTCATTGCTTGTAGTTGCTGGAATCCTTTAAAAGCGGGGCGTGGGCGATCTGCGTTCCAGTGCTGAGGCTGTGTGGTTACTCCAGGGAAGAATCAACAGAAGAAGCCCAGAACCATTCTGAGGACTATTTTTTATGTCGTCAAACAGGGGTTGCATAGGCTGGTTACTGGGGCAGGAGCATCTGAGCTTACTTTTTGGAGGGAAAGTAGAGAGGTACACACCCAGACATGACTCATGTTTACAGTAACTTGGCAACACAGGTGCAACCCTTAAGGGGACACACCAAGCAAAGTAGCACTATACAGGCAAAAAACAGCGCATAGTAAGTTATGTGGCCCTGATCTAGGGTCACGACATGCTCAGAATTCAACCCCCTCCTTCAATCCAGAAGACTCTTACGTTTATGGTAAAGAAATCAGTGACCCACTCAGCCAGGTCCCAGGTAATCGCAGGGATTCCTTCCCCACAATCATTACACCCCCACTATATGCCTCTACCTTACCACAATATCACCTCTACCTACCCCACTATCCCTCTACTACAACCATCCCCTTCTACTCACCCACATCTCAGCCTACCCAACTATCCCCTCGGCCTACCCCACAACCCCTCTGCTACCCACTATCCCATTAACCTACCCCACCATTGCCCCTCTACCTACCACACTATCTCCTATACTACACACCAGCCCTTCTACCTACCCACATCCCATATACACTACACCACATCGCCACTACCAAACCTCACCATCCCTAGACCTACCCCACCATCCCTTATACTACCACGCTATCCCCTGTGCCTACCGCCACCAGCCCCGAGATCCGACCACACCACCCTCCAGGGCACGACCCCACGATCGCGCGCGACGGACGAACACCAACCCCCGCGACCGACCACACCTGAGCCCCGTACAGACCCCCCAGCCCCGAGACCGACCCCACCACCGAAGCACCACCCCACCACCCCTCGACCTAGCCAAAACCGAGCCACGGGACCGGCCCCACAGCCCGCTACCACCCCACCATCCCCGGCGACGGACACCACAGCCCCGTCGACGACCCAAGACAAGTCACAGTGAACCGGCCCCCCCAGCCACCTCGATAACCAACCATCCCCTTACCTTCCCAACAATTCACTCATACCGACCCCACCCCCCCCCCAACCCCATTCCCCTCTAGCAACCCACAACCCCCTCGACTACCTCACCATCCCCTCTACCTACCCCACCATACCCTCTACTTACCCCACCATCCACCCTTACCGAACCCACACCACCACCTCTCCTACCTCAACATACCCTCTACCTACCCCAACATACCCTCTACCTACCCCACGATCCCCTCTATTTTACCCCACTATCCCCTCTATTTATCCCCACCATCACCCTCTACCTACCCCACCCAATCCCTATACCTACCCCCACTATCCCCTCTACCTACCCACCATCCCTCTACCTACCCCACCATCCCTCTACCTACCTGCCCTCCACAAGTTACTAAAGGCAATTAGTTTTTCTGTGTGGATCTGTGTGAATATGGCGGGTTTATTTAGAAAAGATCGGTATTTAACTTCAAGATGAGAGAGGATTGTGACTCCTAATCCCCACATCGTCATTAGTATTCTAATCCCCGGTTATACTGAGACCACCTCAAGGCATGCAATCGCGGTTCCCTATCCCAGGGCTGTAGGGGGGGGGGGGGGGTATAGGGGTATAGGGGTTATAGAGGGTAAGAGACAGAAGGAAAGAGCGGTGTGTAGAAGAAGAGGGGAGAGAAGATGGGAGGGTGTAGGAGAGAGAGAGGGGTGAGAGAGACCTATTCTCATTCCAGGAATACTTTGCTAATTCTTATTTATTTCTATCAGATACAGATGGCGGGTGGGGTGAGGGTTGGGGATGAGTGGGGGGGGGGGAGTATTTCAGCTGACACAATTCAGCTTCTTACAGGTTCATTACCATATGACAGCGAACAGAGTCATTTCTTGGCTGGAGCATGTCAAAATCATTTATCCCGAAAGTCAAAAATCCGGCCAGGGGCCAAATCTGGCCACAGTCTAATTATTCTTGGCCCCCGAGATTCTTGTTTATTTTATTTAAGAAAGGAGGGCACAGATGTGTCTTTTTATTGACATGTGATTTGCAATGGTTATGAGTATGACTCTTTGCTGGTTACAGATTCAGGTTATTAAGTAAAGTCCATATGAAAAGGTTCATCATATATGGCAGGGCCGGGCCGACCAGAGGCTGAAAGAGGTTTTTCCAGCATTGGGCGTGGTAGGTCGGTCGCTGCTCGGAGGTTTAAAACTTTGACGGCTCCATCTAGTCCCGTACTTTCTTCTCAGTATTGCAGTTGAACGAGATGGAGCCGTCCAGCTAAGCTCAGATAAGATCTCAGCTGCGCGATGTCACCCCTCTCCCAGCTCAATTTGCATATGAATGTCCCGCCCCCGGGGGGGGACTTCATATGCAATTGGGCTGGAGAGAAGGGGCCGAACTTGGGCAGCTCAGCCTCTGTTGTTGGTGGACCTTGTCCAGCCCTGTATCTGGTGCGAAGGAAAAACATCCTTAAGGGTAGGGGTATGTCTCCTGTGCGTTCTCGGCCGTCTGGACCTCTGCGTTAAGCGCAGTGCTTAGCGGGGGTCCTGACGGAGCATAACATTACTGCATGGGCAGATCCTCTGTTCCCATGGCATTGAGCCGAGCCTCCAATGCAGGTATTGTATATAATAGGCAGTACGTCAACCTCCAGCCGGTGGATCGGCGGAACGTCGTGAGGAAGGAAATGTGTATGGCTCCGCCGGGACCCGGCCAAGAGCACTGTCCCGATAGTGATGAGCGACTAGGCAATATGAATTCGCGTAATTTCGCGAAATCGCCATAATATTCGATTCCATATCTTAATCTCGAAAATCCGCACTTACGACATGAATGCGATCTAACAATCGCAATTGCGACCCAATATGCGCATGCATGCAAGTCAATAGAGAATGGGCAGAATCCGAAATTGCGATTATCAGAGAAAGCGCAATGCCGAACCAAATATGCGCAATGCATGCAAGTCAATGGGAGCTCGGTATTCAACTGGCGAGGAATATCCGTAATTCCGTTTTAAAAAATCGCATTGCGATTATATAATCTCGATCCCATTCCTGCAATGATCGCGATATAAAGCGCAATAAGCGTCAGTATATCCGATGATATATGCGAAAATAGTGATATTCGAGTAAATATTCGAAAATCGAATATTCGAGCTCAACACTACCCCGAACGGGTCGCACAGCGAGCAGAGGAAGCAAGAGACATATCCTTAGGCCTGCCTACACATGGCGATAAGCGGCCGATTTTCACCTGACCGACGGGCCGTGCGCGCTCGCGGCGTGCGTCAGCAGAAAAATCGGCATGTGCCCACATGGGGCGACAGATCGCTGTCGCCCCACTGCTCAGCGGCCAGAGAACGGACCGTCCGATCTTCTCTGGCCGATGGGAGCCGATGGCATTAGCTTCAAGAAGACCGGCGTCTTCATTGAAGCTAATGCCGACCACAACGGGTGCCGGCCGAATGAAGGGCCCCATAATGCACCGGGGTTGCAAACGTGATTGACGTCATCACGTTTGCATTCCGGTCATATCGGAGTAGGTCTGTCTGACCTACTCGGGCTGTGTATGGCAGCCTTTAGGCTACGCAATAGAAACATAGCCCTACATTAAGCGCAGTGCTTGGTGGGGTCCCAACGGAGCACATACACAGTATTCTTGTTCTCACGGAGGCCTGCCAATGCGCCTGACGGATGTTGATGTACTGTACTACGTTAACCCCAGCATCAGCGGATCGGCTCAATGCCATGTTGAACAGAGGATCTGCCGGGCAGGTAATGTGTATGTGCTTCGTGGGGACCCCACCAAGCACTGTCAAGGTTGTCCCGTGACTTTGAATAGAGGGCGTTGGGCAATGTGAAGTGACGCATCACATGACTTGTATCGCTCCAATTAGATCCAACTCCGAAACTTTTCTTAGAGCCCATTCCGCACTCGCTGCTCCGACTTTCCGCCTCCCATTCCTGGTTGTGGGTCTCCCTGATAGGAAGCTCAGCCGCCGAGCGGGGACAACGGCGCGTATCGCCTGCAGCAGATGTTCGGCTTCCATTAGGCTGAGTTATCAAACTATTGCAGTCTGGATGGTTGCGGCTGTAATTGCTGCGCGGCTCCAGGAAGTCTCTGCACTTTCTCTGCTTCGTTACGGATAATCTGCCGCAGTTTCTGCTGTGTGGGGGTCGCTAGGAAAACGAAAGGCGCGGCGCAGAATCTGGGGTGCAGCGCGGAGGAGGAAATACTTAGCACTGGTTTAAAGCCAGAATCTAAATGTATAAAACGCGCACCCTGTACTGCAAGGGTTACATTTGTTGTCTAGTGGGGTAAACAGGAACCAGACCACAAATCTGGGGAGTCTTGTCATGCAATGCAGGGCCAAAAGCCTTATATTGTCAGTGTGGGCCAGGGCACCACAGAGGGCTGGAGTGCATGCAGCACTATTATTATTACCTTTTATTTAGACTGTGTCTAGGCTGAGGTGATGTCATTTGTCTGCTGCAGGCAGGAGGAATCATTTCCTCAGTCTCCCTTCCCCCAGTGACTGTCTAAGATGAGATGATGTCATCACTCTGCTGCAGGCAGGAGGGGTCATTTCCTCAATCTCCCCACACCCAGTGACTGGAATGATATCATAAGTCTGCTACAGACAGGAGGAGTCATTTTTTCAGTCTCCCATCCCCCGGTGACTGTGTCTAAGCTGAGATGATGTCATAACTCTGCTGCAGGCAGGAGGAAGTATTTCCTCAGTCTCACATCTCCTAGTAGCTGAAAAGATGTCATCACTTTTCTGAAGACAGGAGGAATGATTTTCTCAGTCTCCCATCCCCCAGTGACTGTGTCTAGGCTGAGATGATGTCATAACTCTGCTGCAGACAGGAGGAGCAATTGTCTCTGTCTCCCCACCCCCAGTGACTGAGATGATGTCATTAGTCTGCTGCAGGCAGGTTGAATCATTTCCTCAGTCTCCCCTCCTCCATCGACTGTGTCTAGGCTGAGATTATGTCATCACTCTGCTGCAGTCAGGAGGAAGCTTTTCCTCAGTCTTCCCATCCCCAGTGACTGTAATGATATCATAAGTCTGCTGCAGGCAGGAGGAAATATTTTCTCAGTCTTAACACCCGCTGTGACTGAAATGATGTCATTGGTCTGCTACAATTAGGAGGAATCATTTCCTCAGTCTCCCCTCCTCCATTGACTGTGTCTAGGCTGAGATTATGTCATCTCTCTGCTGCAGGCAGGAGGAAATATTTCCTCAGTCTTAACACCCGCTGTGACTGAAATGATGTCATTGGTCTGCTACAATCAGGAGGAATCATTTCCTCAGTCGCCCTTCCCCCAGTGACTGGGCTGAGATTATGTAATTGGTCTGCTGCAGACAGGCAGAAGCATTTCCTCAGTCATCCCTTTCTACATCCACTATGTCTAGGCTGAAATTATGTCACCAGTCTGCTGCAGGCAGGAGGAATAATTTCCTCAGTCTCCCCTCCACCAGTGACTGAAATGATGTCATTAGCCAGCAGGCAGGAGGAGGAAGCATTTTCTCTGTCTCCCAACCCCCAGTGACTGTGTCTAGACTGAGATGATGTCATTAGTCTGCTGCAGGGGCTGATCTGTGTCTAACATTTGTGAACCCCACAAGAACTGAAAGGGTTTACCATGGAGGTAGATGGTGACCCTGAAAGATGACGCCGTTCCTCATGCAGAAAATATCAGATAAAGCTGGCCATACACCTTTAGATCTCTCTGTCAGATTCCCTTTAGATCTACCAACAACTATGTAGTGCCGGGTCCTCTGCGAGTGAACACAGGTAGACTTGATGGTTTAGAAAGTCCCTCATATTACATGGTTTTGGTAAAACAAAAGGAGATCTAAAGGAAATCTGACAGAGAAATCTAAAGGTGTATGGGTGTGTGATGGGTGATAAATACTGGAAATGAATCGGTTCTCCTGCAGGCGAGGCGCAGGCCCGCTTTACCCCGGGAAGGCCATCATCAAGTTGCTTGTTACAATCGCACAGATTTAGAGCGCCGTGCGCGTTCGCCTGAGGAGCGCGGCGGCGGCGGCCTCGGAGTAATTTGCGCGGTCATTGTGAAGCCGGCTGAGGAGACGAGGATGAATCTGTTAATCTAGTGGAAGCGGGAGATGACAGGACATATGTGCGAGCGCGTTATTAATGGCGGCCTCCTTCCTCCGCACTCAGCATTCCACCAACAACTTTGTGGTATTTAAACCGGCGACCGTTATCCCCGACGCCCCCCCCCCCCCCCCCCCCCCCCCCCCCCCCCCCCCCGCCAGACTAACGGCCGCGCTCTGAGAATTCTAATCTCAGGACAGGCACCGGAGACAATTTAAAGTGGACCTGTCATCTGCCATGACTGCGCTCTGGATGTGTCACACTGTACAGAAATGGTAAGGAAGCTCCGCCTACACTCATTCCAGCCACGCCTCCAGACCACTCCTGTGTGTGACTGAAACTACTGAGGATCAGCTTTACATCCAGGGTATAAGCAACCGTCTGTGACACTGACTTTATAATGGCCTGAACTTCAGTGGCCTGAAGCCTAGGCTGAGATGTGATCAGTCTGCTGCAGGCAGGACGAGGCATTTAATCAGTTACCCCTCCTCCAGTGACTGTGTCTAGGCTGAGATGATGTCATTAGTCTGCTACAAGCAAGATGAGCCATTTCCTCAGTCTCCTCTTCCTCAGTGACTGTGCCCTGGCTGAGATGTAATGAGTCTGCTGCAAGCAGGAGGAGGCATTTCCTCAGTTTCCCCAGTGACTGTGTCTAGGCTGAGATTATGTCATCTGTCTGTTGCAGACAAGATGAGCCATTACCTCAGTCTCCTCTTCCTCAGTAACTGTGCCTAGGCTAAGATGTAATCAGTCTGCTGCAGGCAGGAGAATGCATTTGCTCCGTTTCCCCAGTGACTATGTCTAGGCTGAGATGATGTCATCAGTCTGCTGCAGGCAAGATGAGCCATTTTCTGTCTCCCCTCCCCCAGTGACTATGTCTAGGCTGAGATGATGTCATTGATCTGGCGCAAGCAGGAGGAGACTTTTTTTAGTCTCCCCACCCCATTTAGTCTCCACACGCCATTTCCGCAGTCTCCTCTTCCTCAGTGACTGTGCCTAGGCTGAGATGTAATCAGTCTGCTGCAGGCAGGACGAGGCATTTACTCCTCCAGTGACAGTGCTTAGGCTGAGATCATGGCATCAGTCAGCTACAGGCAAGAGAAGCAATTTCCGCAGTCTCCTCTTCCTCAGTGACTGTGCCTAGGCTGAGATGATGTCATCAGTCTGGTGCAAGCAGGAGGATACATTTCTTTAGTCTGCCCACCCCCCTGCTGCAGACAGGAGGAGGTATTTCCTCAGTCTCCACTACCCCAGTGACTGACTATGCTGATGTCAGCAGTCTGCTGCAGGCAGGAGGAGGCATTTTTCTTAGTCTCCTCTACCCCAGTGACAATGCTCAGACTGAGATGATGTCATTAGTCTGTTGTTGGCAGGATGAAGCATTTCCTCAGTCTCCCTTCCCCCAGCGACTGTGTCTAGGCTGAGATATTGCCATCAGTCTGCTGCAGGCAGGAGGAGGCATTTCCTCAGTCTCCCCTAGTAATGAGACTGCAACATTGTAACTCTCTATTGAGTCACATGTTTCCAGGCTGCAGCAGAGGCTGAGCTGTGTCAGTTGATTGGAGGTCGCAGCTTCTTCATTACCATAGGGCATGTCTCTCCATCAGGTTTGGAGTGGTGTGGGTAGTTCTATCACCACTTCCTGTCCTGTCACGGCCAGCAGGGGGAGCACATCTAATGAAATCAAATGGGCGAGGGGGGGGGGGG
>CM070041.1:59150476-59163328 GCA_036250615.1 Ptychadena robeensis | reverse complement strand
CCCCCCCCCCCTCCTCGGACCCCCTGTCATCTCCGCAGAACACGGCTTGTTACAGACACGATGGTGGCCTATTTTTCCTTAAAACCCTCCTGCATCTTCCGAGGCCCTTCCATGGAACGTCTCAGCCTCCCGTGTCTCTGTGGCTTTTTTTGTTTTACAGCTTGAAAGCTGTCAGAGCCGGAATCGATCTGCTCGTTAGACTTCAGGCGAAGAGAGTGGCCTCTGGGCTGCAATTTGCTGATGAGTGGCTGAGCAAAATCACAGTGTTCCCCAATCCTTATCCATTGCTTGGAGCGAGGGGTCATATATATATTGTATACTATAAAAAGGGATTAAATAAAAAGGATACAGCTAAGAAAATTATAATAAAATAAAAAGGTTTTAGCTGACCTAGTGTATATTGTATTTATATCACGTATAGAATAAATAAATGCAAATTATAATAATAAATATTATTATAGTGATTAGTGGCATTTGAAGCAGATTTAAATAAAAAAAAGCAAATTGATTTATTTAGCATTATCTACTTTGTACTGATTGTACGTTATTGATTCTGATTGTTAAAGCAATAATTTAGTTTTACCCCGCCACCAGCTTTAAACTTAACCTAAACTAGCTTTAAAATTACTCAAAACCAAAACAATAAACTCAACAACATATGCCTCAACCCTTTTCTTCACTGTAACCTAGAGTCCTAGCCATCACCTCATTCCATCCCAACCCCCTTTCTTGACTGTAACCTAGCCTAGAGTCCTAGCCATCACCTCATTCCATCCCAACCCCCTTTCTTGACTGTAACCTAGCCTAGAGTCCTAACCGTCAAATCAATCTATCCCCAAACCCTAACCTTTACTTCAGCCTAACCAAAAACTCAACAGATCCCCAAACCCAAACATTTAATTTAAGCTAGCCTTAAGTTCTAACTGTCAACGCAACCTATCCCCAAACCCTTTTCTTTACTTTAACCTATCCTAGAGTCTTAACTGTAAACTCAAACTTTTCCCAAACCATTTTCTACCATTTTCTACTATCCCTAATTCTAACCATTATTTCAACCTAACCTTTTTCAAGCATAAACCCAACATTTCCCCAAACCCTATCCATTACTTCAATATAACCTTGGTTTCTAACCATAAACACAACCTATCCCCAAATCCTAACCGTTACTTTAGCCAATCTAGGGTCCTTACCATAAACTCAACCTATCCCCAAATCCTATTCTTGACTTTAACCTACTATCCCCAAATCCTAACCATTTTTTCAACCTAACCTTGCTTTTCAAACATAAACCCAAAGTTGCCCCAAATTCTATTCATTACTTCAATATATCCTTGGTTCCTAACCATAAACCCAACCTATACCCAAACTCTAACCGTTTCTTCAGCCAACCTAAAGTCATAACCATAAACTCAATGTTTCCCCAAATCCTTTTCTTAACTTTAACCTACTATCCCCAAATCCTTACCATTATTTCAACTTAACCTAAACTCAACGTTTCCCCATTACTACCTAGTACTTCAACATAACCTTGGTTCCTAACCTTAAACACAACCTATCCCCAAATCCTAACCATAATCTCCACCTCACCTCAAACCCAAACCTTTACTATGTTAACCTTTACTTTAACCTAGCCTAGAATCCTAACCGTAAACTCAACCTATCCCCAAACTCTAACTGTTATTTTAGCCTAGCCTCACCATAAGCCTCACTCTGAAAGGTCACAGCATTTGTGTAGGCCCAGGGACTCAGTTCAAAAATGGCAGCAGCTGTTCATAATGTGCTGGTGTGTCATATTAATATAGTGCCAACATATTAGACACAGGAATAGGTTATGACACAGGAGGAGTTGAGGGCCCTGCCCAATCATGGTTACAATCTAATAGGTTAGGTAACAGAGTATACAATAGGTGTGTAGAACTGGGAACTTAATACAGACTGGTACGGTAGGAGTCCTTCATAATAGTGAACGTAGCCATTTATGATTGACACAGCAAGTGTGTAGACCTCGGCACAGGGTTAGAGCATCTCTTCATAGTGGTCGTAGTAGCCATTCATGATGGACACAGAGGGTGTGCAGACCTAGGTACTCAGGGCAGGGTGGTAGGGGCCTTTTATGTGGACATAGCAAGTTCACAGACCTAGGAACTCATGACAAGGTGGTAGGTGAACTCCAAGCTGTGCATAGTAGATGTGCATACCATGTAACTCAGGGCAGGGATGGTAGGAGACCTTCACAATGGAAACAGCAGGTGTTCAGACCTAGGGACTCAGGACAGGGTGGTAGGGACCTTTCATGTGGACACAGCAAGTGTATAGACCTAGGACCTCAGGACAGGGTAGTAGGGACCCTTCATGTGGACACAGCAAGTCTGCAGACCTAGGACCTATGGTCAGGGTGGTAGGAATTCTTCATGATGGGCACAGTAGGTATGCAGACCTAGGACCTCGGAACAGGGTATTACGAGTCCTTCATAATGGGGGTAGGAGCTATTCATGATGGACACAGAAGGTAAGGAGAACTTATGACAGGGTGGTAGGTGAACTTCAAGCTGTGCACAGTAGATGTGCATACCATGGAACTCAGGGCAGGGGTGGTAGGAGACCTTCATGATGGAAACAGCAGGTGTGGAGACCTAGGAACTCAGGACAGGGTGGTAGGGACCCTTCATGAGGACACAGCAAGTGTGCAGACCTAGGACCTCAGGACATGGTGGTAGGGACCCTTCATGTGGACACAGCAATTGTGTAGACCTAGGACCTCAGGACAGGGTGGTAGGAACCCTTTATGATGGGAACCGTAGGTATGCAGACCTAGGACCTCGGGACAGAATATTAGGAGTCCTTCATAATGGTGGTAGCACTGGTAGGACATGATGGACACAGAAGGTGTGGAGACCTAGGAACTCATGACAGGGTGGTAGGAGCTCTTCACCATGGGCACAGTAGATTTGCAGACCAGGGAGAGCAGGGCAGGATTTTAGGAGCCCTTCATGGTGGTGGTAGGAGACCATCATGGTGGATGCAGCAGGTGTGCAGATCTGGGATATCAGGACAGGGTGGTAGGAGTTCTTCACCATTTGCATAGCAGGTGTGCTTACCAGGAAAGAAGTAGGAGCTCTTCGTGATGGACACAGCAGGTGTTTAGACCTACGAACTGAAGACATGGCGGTAGGAGCCCATTATAATGTACACAGCAGGTGTGCAAAACTGAGGACATGGGGCGGTATGAGCTCTTCAGCATGATCAAGGTGAATTCACAGACCTAATAACTCAGGACTAGGTGGTATGAACTCTTCATGATGGACACAGCAGGGGTGGAGAACTGAGGACATGGGGTGGTATATTTCACTCTTTAGCAATACTCAAATAGCAATTTTGGAAGTATTAAATTCATTTCCAAAACAAGCGTCAGCTAGGTTTTATATTTCTCCGTCATCATTTATTTTTCTTCATTTCTAATGGTTTGGAGGTCCCTTCTTGCTCCACTGGAGAGCATAGATCTATACTAATGCCAGCCACGCAGCCAGTTATGCTCTGGAAATAATAATTGCGTTCACTAGGCTGAAACAGCCATGTCCTATTTTCTAGATATCGGACGTTCGTGTCAGAAGACGCTGCCCCCAACACCCTGGTGGCCACAGTGCAAGCGTTCGACCCTGACGGAGACCGAGTCACTTATGAAATCTCTGAAGGAAACAAGGAGGGAAATTTCGTTATTGATCCCCAGAAAGGTAATCACGGTTTCGAGTTGCAGACTCCAGAGTGTTTACGCGTCAGACTGTGCAAATAGAGTTTCTGAAGGCACTTTATTGATTGGACCCGGCGTTTTCTGCCCAACAGAAATCAATGCAATAAAGCACTTGGTGTCATCAGACTAGAGATGCAATTATTCCACGGCCAATCTTCTCGCCTTAGTAAACCGATAGATTGCCAGCGCTCTCTTATAATAAGTAGCTCGCAGAGAGGAATGGTGATGCGAGGAGTGCACGCTGTCCGGGTTTCTGTAATTGGGTCGGTAAAAAGAAGCATTCTGATTGGTTGACAGGAGTCAATTCCTCTTTGGACATCATCCCCTTTATGACACAGATCAATTATTACATTTTTAAAATTCCAATTAAAACAAAAATAGCCGAAAATAAATGAATGCTGCGATGCTGCTCATTTTCTAAGTCATATATTTGGTGATTGGGTTACATAAGAGTCAATATAGGTGAAACCTCTTTCTCTGAAGGTGGGCTATCCTGGACCCATCCCCAGCTAGCAAAAAGAGATGGTCGCAATCATTCAACTAGCTGAATTATTTCCACTAACCGCTTTCTAACGGTACCAATACACGGGTTATTACACCTGCGAACGATCAATGGTGGCGACTCAACTTTTCTCAATCGATTCCTGGCTGATTTACCGACATGTCGGATCCATGTTTGATCGACATTTCTTTGAGTGGGATCAATCGAACAAGATGTGTTAATGCACCCATACTTTTGCTGGCTTATGTTGTGGTAATGTCAACACATTGCTCTTCGTTGATTTTAACGCAACGCAAGCTGATGGATCACACCAACTGATGTGTAGACACATCCATTGACTTTCATGTATGTACGTCAAAAGCAGGGCTTTAACGCATAGTGTCAAGAGTCAAGGCCTTAAAATCCTGAACATGCCTGTCACCACTGCTTTCCCGGCAAGTGTTTTTCCCGGCAATTCTTGAAAGAAAAGTTAACCAGTGTATGGGTACCTTAAAGCGGTGTGAAATATACAAACCTACCATATTTCTCACCCATACTGTCTCCTCTGTGAGGACCAGGGTCATCTATAACTGTACGGGCATATGGCCAGGGGACCCCTGACGTCCCTCCCAGGCATCATCACTGAGGTCAGGGAGGTGAGTCCAGTGATGAGCTTGGAGAAAACCGACACTACAGGATGGCCCGGGCACGGCTAGAGAAAATACGTTTACCCAAGCGTGGCTCTGGGTTTCCAGTATTTGTCATGGAAAACTACCCCGAGCCACACTCAAGAATGATGCTGGGGGGTTAAGTATTGACATAGCAGGCCTAGAGGCCGTCTGCCATATAAATACTTATCCCCCCAGCGTCATTCTTGAGTATGGCTCGGGGTAGATTTCCATGACAAATATTGGTAACCCAGAGCCACACTTGGGGAATCTTATCCCCAAGTGACTGAGCACTTATTTATTATTTTTCTATGTAGCGCTTGACTACCCCTCCCCCCCAACCTATTCACGTTTGTCTTTCATTCACTAGTAAGTGTTTTGCCTTCAAAGGCTTTACCCTATAAAGTGGTGAAGGGGGGGGGGCGGGGACGGGACTGCCTATGACCTCAGCCCGGCAGCCCCTCCAATGGGAGTTCCTCTTTGCAGAGCCCCATTTGTCCCTAGTACTTTGGAGTATGGACTGTGGTCTTGGTCCCCTAGGGAATGGGAATTTGGGTCGAGAGGCTTTGGCTCCTTGGACCTAGTATAGAAACCCCTTTTTAAAAAACAAGCCCTTAGGCCTTAGGCGGGCAAACTAAGACACTCATGTTCTTTGTGTGGTTCACTATTGTGCACTCACTTTTTTGCACGTGGGTGCTTTGATAAAAAAAATGTACATTTTGCATAAATTACATTAAACATAAAGTTGAAACTTTAACTTAGCAATTTTGGTGATGATACCCGCCCGATGACGTCAGATGTCGGAGGGGCCGGGGGTAGGCCGCACCATTGACTTCCATGTTAATGGAGAGGCGTCTCTTTTTAAGAACACACCTCCCACTGCCCTGGTGATGCCAGGATTGTGTTCAGGATCTCTCAGAGGGCAGGAAATCAAGGTTTTTTTATGATCTGCCGCAATCGCCATGGCACGCTTTTTTACGCCTAGGGGGTTAATTGATTCACATAGTCAGCCAGTCAAATTTTCAAAATCTTTGACCATCTTTGCTAGCGGATGGGCAGAGAAAGAAGAAACGCCACCGAGACCTCTGCATCCTCTTCTCTGATTGGCGCCTTGAGTTGCTTCTAATCCCAGTCTGATACCAGTTCAACTTCTGGTACTTACACTTGCGCTTAATGAGGTGTTAATGAACACAAAGCTGGGTAAATGCGTCTTTTCTCTCTGCCTGGAGTTCAGCTTTAAGACACAGCCGGACTAAACCGCGCGATGCTGAATATCTAGTTAAAATTCAGCAATGGGAATGAAAACGATAAAAGCCCGGAGTAATAACGATTACATTTAATGATGTGTTAATAAATGCAGAGCTGCTCAGCTTTAATGCTAGAGTTGTTTTGTTTCAAGGCAAACGAGCTTTTGCTAATTATTTACTATTTTAATTATTCTTTACACTGTACTGCACAGTGACAGATGCAGCCTGCCGGCCTCAGCTGTCGCCGCGCTGCTCTACGCATCATTGGATGACATGGTGATCCCATTATCCGGATCCATACTGACCGCTTCCCGAACGGTGACGGACCACCTGTAGAACATGGATATTGCATGGGATGGGGGGAGGGGGGGGGCATATCTGAGAATATCTGTCTACAGGTCATGGGTTACTATTAGGCATGCGGGGAGCGATTTTGTCTAAATTGAGCTGGCTGCGAAATGACTTCTGGAATCTGCTTATATCTGCTTTCTTGCTGAATGTAATTACATGACTTCAACTGAATTCTAATTTTCTCATCTTAATTTAAATCTGTTTTTAGGTTTTGTATTTCTCATTTATTTATTTCAGTATCATTTGGTTATTTATAAAATGTTGTTTTGTTTATTTCTTTACAGTTTTTGCTTTTTTTTAAAAACTTTATTTAATGAGAAAAAGTTTTAAAAACAGGTCCAAGATGGCGGACAGGAGGTGCTGTAACTTTCGAGAGAGAAGAAGCTTATTGCACCACTATAATACCCCAAACCAGGGGCGTAGCTAAAAATGACTGAGTCCCATAGCAAAAAATGTTATGCCCCCCCCCCATCCCAACCTGTCACTCCAATCCCTGCCCTTTCAGTAGTGGTGGGCCCCCTAGTGAATATGGGCCCCATAGCACTGCTATGACTGCTATAGTGGTTCCTATGCCACTGCCCCAAAACCTCTACTTTTGTCTTCCTTTTAACCCTTTTCTCCCATTTTTTGCTAACATTTCAGGAGAATGAAAACACGGGATTAAATACATTCCTTGACGGGGATGTCAACGTAGCTCATCCATATACACACCTACTGCACCTGCTGTTTCCACGAGCTTGAGCCGGCCGTCTGTGCTAACCTTTCAACTGGCTCAACAGCTGGTGTGTATATACTGTAGATGAGCTACGTCGAAATCTGCGGCAAGGAATGTGCTTAACGCAAGGGGTGTTGACGGAGCCCTCCACTCCATGGAAACATACCCTAAGATATAAATGTTTAAAGTCTTGGTCTTGAATTTAAAGACAAATCATTTTAACCAGAATTCATTGACAGGTCTTATTCGCCTTGGTCCGAGGCCTCTTCCCCAGCTCCACGGGACGGAGTACATCCTGTATGTAACAGCGGCAGATGACAACGCCTCCGGCGGCCCGCGCAGCCTCACCAGCACGGCCACGGTCATTGTCCGAGTGGATGATATCAATAATAATAAGCCCATTTTTCATCAGGTGTGTTCAGGTTATTTGACAATTCACCAATAAGCAGATATCAAGGTCACAAATAGGAGATTATTTATGATTAGGGGCTTGACACCATGTAATAGTCAAACAGTTAAGCACCTATCAATATGGTGGCAGCATGAGCACCCTTATAGCACCCAGACTGGATATTTATGCTGCTGCTTGCCATATTTTTTTGGACTATAAGATGCACTTCTCCCCATTAAAATAAATCAGAAAATATCTGTGTGTCTCTTGGTCCAAATATATATATATATATATATAAGTATATATATAGTTATCTTTTTTTTTAAGCATCCTGGGGTAATTGTGCATCTAAGGAGACTAGAATTTGTTCCATTTCCTCCAGCCTACCCAAAACTGCTGTGTGGGAGATTTTAGCTGTAGTACTAGCAGTACCCATTCTCTGAACACATATAGAGACCTATATAGAGACACATTTTACAATCTGGCACTAACAACTTACCCATGAGCAGCTATTTACATGTGAATATGTAATGTGACTCCTTCCATATATAAATAGCTGTGTAATAGCTGGAAGATTTGAGGGCATTTGGATAGTATAAGGTGTGTATATATGTGTCCATTTCTAAGTAGCTGCTCTTGGGTAAGTTGTTCGATATCATTGCCATATTGTAAAATGTGTCTTTCCATAAGTTGATCAGTGGGTTCAGAGTATGGGAACTGCTAGTGTATAGACATGTTAAAGTTTCAACCCTGACACTCTTCTGGAACTAAGACATTCCTCCTGGCACTTTCCTTATGGTCCACATAGTCTTAGTGGAGCACATGTGTGAATTTAACCTATAGAGTATATGTGGGCTGTACTGATGTTGGGCTGCACTGTGTCACAGTACAGGGTGGTTCTTCTGAACAATGTTGTTTTTATATACTTTTCAATTTATATTTATATAAATATATATATATATATATATATATATAAATGTCATCCTGGCACTGACTTCAATAGAGGAATATAAAGTGAATACTGCTTGGTCCA
Organism: Ptychadena robeensis; assembly: GCA_036250615.1. Classification (NCBI taxonomy): domain Eukaryota; kingdom Metazoa; phylum Chordata; class Amphibia; order Anura; family Ptychadenidae; genus Ptychadena; species Ptychadena robeensis. The sequence goes on along the minus strand of CM070041.1, from coordinate 59,154,694 downwards.
GCCCTTTCTAATTTACTGGAACGCGCTGAATATTCACTTTCACCCAAAACTATGGGATGCGTCTTATGGTCCAGTGCGTCTTATAGTATGAGAAATACGGTAACTGTGTGAATCAAAGGAAGAGAATAATAAAGTTAGTGGTGCCCCAGATGTTGTGAGCCTGTTGATATCAATCACAAGGGAGGTAGTAGGAGGAACCATGTGCTCCCCCATACCCTGAGGGGATATTTCCTTTCCTTGAGGCAAAATCCAGTGGATATTTGAAGTTACAGGAGCCCCCATAGATGTAAGTTTGTTTATTTCCTCCTCATAGATAGAGATGGTCGAATTTTTTGACTTGCTAACTTTGTGAGCTGATTGCAAAGCCACTGAACAAGGTATCATCACCAGAATTGCTGGAGATGTAGAGAAGGGTTGTGGGAACATTTGAAAAAAAATGTTTTTGTTCTAGCACATGGAGTTTTTGCATAAATTAAGTTAAAATATAAAGTTTAAATTCCGATTTTTGAAAATTTTACTTGACTTTGAACCTCATTTGTGCAAAAACTATTTGTGAGACATACTTTCTTTTTTGAAGTATACTCCCAACCCTTCTCTACATCTCCAGCAAGTTGGGTGATGATACCATGTTCAGGGGCTTTGCAATTGACTCGAAATGGTTGAAATTTTTGAAAAAAATGCGACCATCTCTACTCATAGATAAAGAAATATTAAAGCAGATTTTCTCACTGGGAACAGATACAGAAAATAGTTTTATTCTTCGTGTCTTTCTGCAATCCTGGATGGAACCACCTGGCATTCAAATCAGCATATGTCACCAGCGCTCCCAATGCTTCACAGCGTATCCATACAATTTACTTCCGCATAATTACATAAGTCACATACATCACATCACGATCAAGGCTTTGTGCGAGTTACTTATCTAATTATGCGGAAATGAATTGCATGGATATGCCGCGAAGCTTCACGTGTGTTGGAGATCTATGTTACTTCAGTTCTCCTATACAGGGGGCGCAGATACAGAGAAATATCCAAAAGTAAGGACTCGTCTGGGAAGCTGCGTTTTTCTGGACTTTGGTGTCAGTTAAGACCAAAGTGGGCAACACATTTTTGATTTCCATCTGGTGATTTCAATGGCGCGGTACGGGCGTTCGCATCAGAGTACACAGTTTTTTTCCGCGCTGCCCTCTACTCATAGTTGGCGTCACCAATGATGCCGGCAATGTGGGCTGGGAAACTGATCCCTCTGGCCCCCCCCCCCCCCGCCTTTTCGTGGTCTCTGAAGGGGCAGTGCCAGAACCGAAGGCGTCTGGATTGAGAATCGCCCCCGATTCAGGACCATAGAAAAGTTTTAATGATCCAAGTGCAGGGAGAGTTTAGTCTTGTTATCAAACTCTGGACGAGCTGGCGAGTCTTAAACACTAGGGGGGTTTAGTGTAGACTTCCAGGCAGGCCTGTTCCTAGCCTTTCGGTGGCCCTATGCAGGGGGCATCTATCGTTCGGCCGGCTGAGTTGTTGAGCGGGGGGGGGGGGGAGAGTTGGGTATTGGTGCATTTTTCACAATTACGATTGTACGATTATTGTTCAATTTTGACTCAAAAGTTCATTGAAATAATCAAAAATAGTCGATTGAATTTATCTAACGATTTTAGTTTCAATCGGAAGTGATGTGTTAAAGGGAAGAAGCCACACACATCGAGTATCATTGACTCGACCAAAAAAAAAGCTGCAAGGAATGTAGTTTGATGATTGTACAATCGACCAAAATTTTCCAACCTGTCCGATCACCATTCGATCGACGATTTGACAAACATCGTCGATTGTACTATGTGGGCAGAAAAGCGATTTTCTTTCAATCGATTGAATTTTACATAGACAAACGTCAATTGAACGCTAAAATCGAACCATGTGTGGCTAGCTTAAGGCTTCTTATTTACAGGAAGCATTGTGAACTTGGACAAGGAAAAGAGTTCATTGTATCTACAATTTACAACGTTAAACTGGGCAAAGACGGGCAGATTCCTGTGGGGCAGATTGACCATCGTGCGTGCTCCCGCCAAACGGTCGACGGAAAATCGGGTGCGCCCACCTGGTCAGATTGACCAGGAATCTGCCGCATGTTGGATCGTTCAGTGACCCGACCAATTCCCGGCCAATTCCATTAGTAATGGCCGGCACACAAAGGGTGCCCGGTCGACTGATTTTCAACACTAGCGGCCGTGCGTGATGACGTCATCACAGCCAGTCGGTCTGCTGAGAGGTCAACAGGAAAACGACCTGTCTATGCCCAGCTTTACACTTAACAGATATGTTGAATAAGTCGTTTGAAGCCACCAAGGGACTCTTTAAATAGTGTTGATCGCGAATATTATAATCCAATTTTTATTGCGAATATCGGCACTTCAAGAATTTTAAAATCTTGAATATGCTATCGCAAATATTCCAATTTTTTTACATTAGTACCCGGAACTACCACGCATTGCGTTCGCAATATGCACAAGTGCTGATTTGCGCACAGAAGGTAATAGGGACTGGAGATTAGGAATTGTTGAGTTTTTCGATTACGAATATTGCCTGTGCTGCTCATCACTAAAGAGATGGTCGAATTTTTCGACTTGCTAACTTTGTGAGCTGATTGCAAAGCCCCTGAACATGGTATCATCACCAAACCTGCTGGAGATGTACAGAAGGGCTGTGGGAACAATTTAAAAAAATAAGTTTTGCTCTAGCACATGGAGTTTTTGCATAAATTAAGTTCAAAGTCAAAGTTGAAATTCCGATTTTCTAAATTTTGACTTGATTTGAACATAATTTGTGCAAAAACTATTTGTGTTAGAGACATACTTTCTTTTTTGGAGTATACCTCCAACGCTTTTCTACATCTCCAGCAAGTTTGGTGATGATACCATGTTCAGGGGCTTTGCAATTAACTCGAAATCGTTGAAATCGTCGATTTTTTTTTTTTAAAAATCGACCATCTCTATGTAGGTAGAATCTCTGCTTGTTACACCTCAGAGCCCCTAATGATCAGTAGTGATGGCCGCGAACCTGACATGTTTGGACTTTTTTAAAAATCCGATCCGCCTGTTCGCGAACGGACATGGCCGATGATCAGTATTAGCCTTATAATGAAATGGATCATGATGATAACTTTGTAAATGATAAAACTGAGCAAATGTTTCTTTGTAGTGTGCCGAGTACAGCAAGAACGCCTCCATTCTAGAAAACCAGCCGCCGGGGACGTTTGTGCTTCAGGTGGAGGCAAAGGATGCTGACAGTGGAGTGAATGGGCAAGTGAAATACGGAATCGTGCACAGAGAGGGGTACTTACCTGCGTTCACCATCCATCCTGATACAGGTAACAGACCACAGGTGACAGTAGGGGTGACCTCCTTGAGGGTTTTCTTCTTAATGTCATATGTCTTAAACCTTCATTCACATCTGTAGCTGTGGGCATTGTGGGCATATCCATTGTTAATGTTTATAGGGCCAGGAAATGTCAGCTGGTGTATGAAATGGATATTTGTGAAGGTGAGGCTCCATTGTGAAAAGAACTTAAAGCAGACCTTCCACCAGAAAATGATGATTAAATGAACATGTACCCATAATACATGATTAAATGAACACATGTGCCCATAATAGGGAGGAAAGCATAAAAAACGTACCTGTAAGGAGCAATTTTTAAAATCCCTCGCATCCCCTCCTCTCCACTGGCCCTGATGGCATGCAGCCCCAGCAGCAGGTTATAAGAGCGATGTGTTTGCTGGGTAATTCTATGCTCTCAGCTCTCCATTTAAAATACACTTACATTTGAAAACCATTATAAACGCCCCCAGTGGTCACTCGTGATATTGCAAATAAATATGGAATCTTTCATACGATTCCACAGAACAGTATATTATTTTAGGATCTGGGAGCCCATACCAGTTCACTTTTAATTTTACATTTGTATTTTTTACATATTGAGTATACCTCTTTAAATCTAATGAATGAAAGGGTTTGGCCATGGACATGTGAAGGGTTAGATGCTTCAGTCAGGGAATCTGACTTGCTCCGGTGTTCTGTCAAGATGACCTACCTTGGTAGCCACACCACAGTGGAGGAGTGATCTCCACTGTCACTTTTCTATTGACAGGGTTAGGGACTTCGGATGAGGGGTTATAAGTAGGGATGTCGCGAACCCTCCCCTGGGGTGTCCGCGAACAGGGCGGGTCGAAC
>CM070041.1:59140161-59150451 GCA_036250615.1 Ptychadena robeensis | reverse complement strand
TTTGGCCGTAGCACAGCCACCCACACCCGGGCAACCAACCGGGATCCATTGTTGTTTTCCTCCCTTTCGGGATTATCACACAACGCTTCAACGTTTCGGACCGTGAGGAAAGATAAGAGTAATCCCGCGAGCGCCTCAAGGACCAGCCGGACAGGCAGGAACTACCCTCATCAGCCTCTGACAGGATAACATCAGCCATCCTGACCAGAACGACAACGACCCCCCCAAGCTTCGAAACAACCGATACGAGTGAATCAGTACCCATGGGGGATCGGAAAACGTCCCATCTCCATCCCTTCAAAAGCCCTCCCACACAGTACCGAGGGGGGGGGGGGGGGGCGACAAACGCGGAGGAAGATCAGCGATGAAATGCAGGAGTGATGACGGCACACGCTGCTTATCCCGAGCTGACAGATCACACCAAGGTTGAGGCCGTTAGCTTCAAGAAGATGCGGTCTCATGAAGTTAAGGGCATCGGCCAGAGATATCCGATATGTCAGTTCTCTGGGCCGCCAAGTTGTTGGTGTGCGACGGGGAGATCTGCCTCCCCATCGGTCAGAGGTGCAAAAAATCCGGCCGCACTGTAGGCGCGTGTGTGCCTGCTTTATGATAGAATTGTTTGTATCTCCATTCCACAGAGTTTTCTGAAGGAGGACCGGGCTGTTGGCAAAAGTTTCTGCGTATTGCGGCGTCGCGATGAAGGACTTACGGCACGACTGCGGCACCTCTCATACTCTGTTGGGGGGAGGAGCCTTGTGTCTTCCAAATAAACAGAACCACAGGGTGGCTGTACGCAACCAGCCAATATCTGGGTGAGATTTCAGTTCACACTTAGCAGATAGTCTCTGTGATCCCTCAAAAAATATAACATCATCACATACCTATCAATTCAAGATTCTCTATAAAGTACATGCGTTATTAGCAGGCGTTATGGGCCAGTATTCAATTCGCAACACAGGAATATGAAAACTCTTAGCATCATTTGGGGTCATCGGGGGTGGCCTCCACCCCAAAAAGCAAGGGATTTGAGGCCCTGGATAATAGGACTAACCAAAGGATGAACAAGGATAAACTTTATAGAAACAGATTACATTTATTAGTTCACATATAGGAAAAAGAGGCTAAAACTAGTAGTAGGTTGCAACCCAGACAATATTTCGCGCTCCTTTTCAGGGTACCTCTCCAAGAAACCGTGTAGTGACAACATTCATATAAAATAAAAGATCAATTATAGGACCCTTCGATTCATTCTTCAGCAATCGTCCTTAGCCCCTCGAAGCGTTTAAGCTCAGTAGTTGGCCTCAAACAGGAGGGATGGTACGGGGTCAATGCGTCAAGAATCGGTGGTGGTATTAGACCTTTGCCTAGGCCTTAGGGATGGTCGAAAAATTTGCATGCGAGATTTTTTAAGTAGAAATTTCGAGACTTTTTCGCGAAAAAATTCGCATAGTCGAAAGTTTTGATTGGGTAATTTCGAGTTTTCGCCGAAAAGTCGAAAATTGCCTGATTATTCGACTGAACTCGAAAATCTCAACCTGTAAAAAATAAAACTTTGCTTTTGAGATTTGCCGTTGCGCTATTCGCGGGTGGCGGAGTATCGCATTGGCCGGAAATTAGCATGAGACGACCAATTGCGCAGCATTGTGGGTGCTAGCTAACTTTGTCATCTTATTGCAACCGCCTCTGAAAATGGTATCCTCACAAGAAATTATGGAGATGTTAGAGAGAGAAGGTTGGGGGCCAGTGCTGGAGATGTAGAGAAGGTTGTGGGACATGCTAGAGATTGTAGAGAAGGGGTTGGGGGACATTCTGGAGGTAGAAAAGGGTTGGGGGGACATTGATGGAGATGTAGAGAAGGGTTGGGGGGACATGCGGAGTGATAGAGAAGGTTGGGGGGGGGGGACGGGCATTGCTGGAGATGGAGGAGAAAGGGTTGGGGACGGGGGGACATTGCTGGAGAGTAGAGAAGGGTTGGGGGGACATTTGCTGGAGGGTAGAGAAGGTTGGGGGGCGGAACTTGCTGAGAGATGGATGAGAAGGGTGGGGGGGACATTGCTAGAGATGTAGAGAAGGGTTGGGACATTGCTGGGTTGTAGAGAAGGGTGGGGGGACATTTGCAGTGAGATGTAGGTTAGAGAAGGGGTTGGGGGGCCATTGCTGGAGATGTAGAGAAGGGTTGGGGGAGGACATTGCTGGCGATGTAGAGAAGGGTGGGGAGGGACCTTGATGAGATGTAGAGAATGTTGGGGGGACATTTGCTAGAGAGTGTAAGAAGGGTTCGGGGACATTGCTGGATGTTGTAGAGAGGGGTGGGGGGGACATGACTGGAGATGTAGAGAAGGGTTGGGGGACCATGCCTGAGTGTAGAGAAGGGTTGGGGGGACAGTGTGGAGATGTAGAGCAGGGTTGGGGGGCATTGCTTGGAGATGTGAGAAGGTTTGGGGGAAATTGCGGAGATGTAGAGAAGGGTTGGGGCACAAGTGCGGAGATGTAGAGAAGGTGGGGGGAACCAATGATGGGATGTAGAGAAGGGTTGGGAGCAAGGGTTGGGGACATTGCTGTGAGAGAGAGAAGGTTGGGGACATGCTGGAGATGTAGGAAGGGGTTTGGGAACATTTGGACACACAATAAGTTTGGCTCCTCAACATGTCAATTTTGTGTGAATAAATGGGTCTTAAATCTCGCTGAGTGTAAAGCTCTGCTATATGTACAATGATTCTTCGTATTATAGCTCATACAGCACAATCCAAATTCTCCACCTTATGTGAATTTTGGACTTATGCGGAATTTAGGCTTTGTATGCGAATTGTGAGTGTTTGAGGCATTTTGTATTATGCGAATTTTCGACTTAGACTAGGAACAAAAAGTCGAAATTTCGCAAGTCGAATCGAATTCGATTAACTCGAAATTTAAGTAGAATCGAATTTTATTCATTTCGACCATCTCTACTAGGCATACAAAGGCAGTGTGTTTAGTGTCCAATCACATATGACATGCAAAGTAATACAAATGTTATGGCAATTACTCTACAATTTGAATTCGCAACATTTCGCAAATTGTTCTCCAAATATTCTAAGTCAATTCAAGATCTCCTGTCATTATTATGTAATGCTTTCGCACTTTTACATGCGAATATTGTGAGCGCAATGTGTTGTCACAGCGACATCTAGTGGCAGAATGTGAAATAGCAGCCGCATAGAAGGAGAAATGGAACGGAAAGAAAAAAGGATGAAAGGAGGAGACAGAAAAAAAAAAGACAGAAGGAATAGGTAAGGAAGGGAGGAGGGAAGAAAGAAAGGGAAGGGAGGAAGTAAATTGGGAGGAAACCTGGTTAAAAGGAAAGAAGGAATAAGAGGCAGAGAGAAGGAGGAAAGGAAATAAAGTAGAAAAAGGAAATGAGAAATAATGTAAAACTGCAGAAAACGCTCAGGATATTCCGACAGCGTCTCACAGGAAGAAATGAAGGGAAGAGGAAGAAAGGAAGGAAATGTGATAAAAGAGAAGAAAGGTATTTGGGAATGTTCATGTTTCTTCCTGTCAGAGAGACGCCGGTGGCACTTGGGTAGCAGAGAGTTGGGTAGCAGATAAAGTTTCTGTTCCGGAACCATCTACAGAGAACGCTCTCTCCCCGCAGCGGATACATTCCGTATAATGACGGAGAGACGCTGGTATCTCACAGCTGGTGACGCCGCGCTCTCTGGACAGCTGTGAGGGGCTGTCGGAATATCATCTTCAATGGCGTTATAATCCAGCTGGACAGGGGCATCTGCACACACAGTCCACCCCCCCGTCCCTCTGGTCTTCTCAGAATGTGACACATTGTGACACAGCCAGATGAGCAGCCTGTGGCTCGCCAGCTGTTGAGGAACAACAAATCCCAGCATGCCAAAACACCCTTTCTGATTTAATTAACACCTGTAGTGCGATTATTGTAAGAGACCATGCGTGCGGTATATGGTATGCCCACCAAGGGTTGCTGTTGCTATTTGGGGGATTCTCTGGTTTTTATTCTATTTCATATTTTCCGATCATCAGAACAAGAGAAAGGTCTTTTTATTTATTTATTTATCCAGATTAGACTTTCTTTAATAGGGGAGTGGGTAGGGCTAAGTGTTGACTTCTGATGTCTGTATTTGCATATTTAAGCACCCCCTGGGCCTTTGATTCCTATTGGTCGGCAGCACTTATACTTAGATATCACATGGCAAGCCCCCCTAATGTCCTAGAGATACCAGATCAGCATAATGACTAGTGAGTTAAGTTGGGTACACACGGGAAGATTCCTGTGCAATTGACCGGCGATCAATCACAGCTTGATGACATCACCACGCTATGATTGATTGCGGGTCAATCTAATGGTAATCAATGTGCACCACATGGGCACATCAATTCCCGTTCAATGGGGACCCGGTTTCCCCGGGTCTCTGCTTCTCCCCAGCCAGTGACCGCAGGTAGGAGCAGACAGAGAGAGAGTCAGCCAGCACCCCCCCCTCCCTTCTCAGAAAGAGGACCTGGCCCCGCCCCTTCACACTCCCGGACTGCAGCTAACTGATCACAGCCGCATGTGTGCCGTTCAGCTGGCAGCCCACCCATTACTTTGAATGGAGATCCGCGGTCCCCATTCAAAGTAATGACTTTCGACCAAGGTTTTCCAACATGTTGAAAACCCGATTGGTCGAGTTCCTTCAAGTTGTAATAGATTTTCTTTAATTATATCATTACTAATACCAATAAAGTAAGATTTTGGAGTATCACATAATCATAGACCAATAGCAGAAAAAGGCCAAGTGGTCCATTAAGCTTGCCCCTTTTTTTCTATTTGGGCATCAACTACTATTTCGTTATAACTTATTCGTATATTAGTATATGTCCACCTACTTCCTTTAGGTTACACATGCCCTCCACTCTTCATTCCTCTAGGCTTTTCCATATTACGTTCCTGTGTTCTCTGCTGATCTATTTTATCTTTCAGATCTTTCATCAATTGCGTTGCCCACCCCTGGACTTCTTCTACCTCATTGATTGATGAGCTTACCTTAAATGGATGACTTTTATTAATTTTCTACTTTTCAGAAATCCTTGATAATGCAAGAAGTAATTGCAACAGATGGTGGAAACCGCAGCACGCGGGTGGAGGTGGCGGTACGGGTGACGGATGCCCAGAATCAGCCTCCGGTGTGGGAAAGAGAGAGATATGAAATTGTGATTCCTGAGAACACGCTGAGAGATACACCTGTCGTGGTATGTGATAATATCGCAATGCAGTATAACGCTGACCCCAGAGACGGGAATGTTCATTATTAGACTTTAGTAAGGGGAAGGCTAGGCCACAATTTCTATTCAATTCCCCATACACTTTTAGATTTCTTTGTCAGATTCCCTAAAGATCTCCTTTTGTTTGGCTAGGGACTTTATAAACCATCAAGTCTACCTGTGTTCAATCGCAGAGGACCCGGCACTACTTAGTAGATCTAAAGGATATCTGACAGAGACCAGTAGTCACAAGCCTGGGCTCCCCACTCCTTGTGTACCCCCATCCGCTGTTCAGCAGAACCTTGTGAGGAACCCTGACTGACCGGTCTCAGCTTATGTTGTGGAAACACACCGGCTACCTTGTTGACCACCAGGAGGTAAAACCACCCAGTGTGTATCTGGGTGGAATGGCAAGACCCACCCATTTCCTTCCACCCCTTTCTAGAGTCCAGGATGCTGAAACCAAACTAAAAACACTTAGCAACCTACAGTTGCTGTCCAATATTGCGGACTCCTTCCCCAAAACACACCTGATGGGACCCTTTCATTGCTAGACATGGTGCATTCACACAGTGACCGTTGAGCAGTCTGTCACACATATGCTTATCTCCATCAATTAAGAGATTATTCTAATACAAACTGCATTATATTCAATAAATTATTTTATAAACTACACATAAACTAAACAACTGCTTGTGCATGTTGTCTATTAGTACGATAAGTTTATCTTTGACCAACAGTCAGTGGTGGTTTTAGGCATGGGCAATATGGGTGGCTGCACAGGGCAGCAGATGCCTCCATCGTGCCCGCCTATCAATCGCATGGCCGCCCAGGGTAATAAAAGTTGCGGTAGTGCCAGTCAGTAATTCTGTCTGTGGCTAACCAGAACCTTCCCCCGGAAGTGCTCTTTGTCAATGACCAGAGATGTTTTCCTGGGGGAGGGGGTATGTCAGTTGGTTGGGACCGTAAATATGCCCATACATGCATAAATATACGGTAGATCGATAGCCACATTGAGGGCAGGTTGCGCTCACGGCCATCTATCTAGCGCATATCTAATGCGGCCATCCCTGTCTATGAGCATGATCAATCCTGCTTGAATACAGGGTTATCAGACATGATGGTAAATCACAGTTGCTGAGCTGGATGACGTAGCAGTGCTGCTCCTTCGATATCGGGCTCAGTGCGATGACATTGTGCTGAGCTCAAAGGCTGATCCAGTCTCATCAGCACACGACTCCTACACCCCCAACCGCCACCCCAGAGTGCTCTCCAGCAGTGAACAGAGATTCTTCTTTTCGAGGAGGGCGACATGGGGGCCCCCAGGGCACCGATCTCTTTAGGACGGCCTGTGCCAACAGTTGATCATAAGATTTAATGTATGGTTAGCTTAGCAAGAAGTAAATAAAATAGTTACATAGTCATATTCAACTGGACTTGATTAGTTCCACTGAAGGTTTTAGTAACCACTACAAGCCACATCCTCAGCTCAAATAAGTTCTACTAAAGCTGCAACTAAACAAATACAGTTGACCAAGGCTAACTATTAAACATGAAATGTCCCCAATGCAATCAAGTGCAGTTGAATATAACTAACTGAACTCTCAAAGAACCTTCTCAGAAAGCTTTAAAAGAAGTGCTCACTCATGTAGTTTGAAGGCTTTTTAGAGCAAATCATCATCAAAGTCCACATGAGAAGTAATTCAAATTGTTGTCTCAGCAGCTCAGTTCTCTCTGCTGACCTTACCCAATCGTGATATACTAATATATCTCCTCCTGGCATTGACTCAGCAGCTCTGCTCCACCAGTTTTCCCATCCCACCATTGTTTGATTAGCCTCACCTTCCAACCAGCGCAGCTGACCCCTCAGACATTAGAAGGCTTACACATCCCACATAGTCGGGGCAGGGAGGTGTATGAGCTAAACAAGCTCTATGTTCCTTATATTTTATATAAAAGATGAAGACTCGCTATTATAAACACTCCATTGAGAAGATTGAACATGAACAATCCCATAATTCCCACCATCCCTGGGCATAATGGGGTCAGGAGTTTGTTGGGGGCAATGGAGGTTCCTATGGAATGACTATAAATATAGATGAAGTTTTAAACATCACTTTTATCAAATATTAATCAGTATTAATTATTAGGTGAAAAGGAGGTGAATATTTAATGGATGTCAGTGTTTGAAGAGAATGCTACCATTTTCCTCTTTCGTGTACCAGCATTTTTTTTAACTGTTTAATTTGAAATGGTTATTGGAGACACATAGTGCCGTCATTAAGTCCTGTGTTTCCATATTGTGCTGCCCTTACCCTAAAAATGCATGTTGCAGGGCATTTGCGGTAACATGCTGCGTTGCATGTTACAGCAAAACACAAATGTGGGGCCAGTGTGAAAGGTCCATAGGGAACTTATGTACCTTATGGTATGCAATTTGTGCTGCGTTGCGGTACTGCAACACAAACATGGCTAGTGTGAAAAAGCCCTTTACTTTGTGCTGGTGCAAGGTTTATAAGTCATTAGGATGTTGTGGGCTTGCCCCTTTGTATCACTGTCATGGGCAGCACGGTGGTTCAGGTGGTTAGCAGTCTAGCCATTTGAATCTAGGGTCCCAGGTTCAAAACCCAGGCTGGGTACTATCTGCAAGGAGTTTGTATGTTCTCCCCATGGCTTTGTGGGTTTCCTCCGAGTTCTGTCATATGTGATTCTAATCTAGGTGCTGGTTGCCCCCATAGAGAATGAATGGGGGCGTGTTCAAAAACTGCGTTTCAATATCGAGCTGCGTTTCAATAAAGCGTTGTGTGATATGTTGGCGCTATATAGAGAATGAATGGGGGCGTGTTCAAAAACTGCATTTCAATATCGAGCTGCGTTTCAATAAAGCGTTGTGTAATATGTTGGCGCTATATAAATACAGTGGGTGAGTTGTGGGGTGGGAGAGGGGTGCTATTGTTCGGCTGTTGGACGGTCGATTGTGCTACCAGTAGTGATCAGCTTGCGGAATATGCGTGTGGGGTAGAGTGCCAGGGACCATAGGAAGCCCTGGGGAAATATTATTCTCCTAAAATGAAACACCTATGCATGAGTTCCCCTTAACATTTTATTCTGACGTATCCGTCTCTTCTACGCAGACTGTTAAAGCAAGATCCCTTCTGGGAGATCCTCGTGTGACGTATAACTTAGAAGAAGGACTGGTCCCGGAGAGTAACATGCCGGTGCGCTTCTACCTGAATGTGAATCGGGAAGACGGTTCCGCCTCGGTGTTGGTGGCCGAGAACCTGGACTATGAAGCCACCAGGAACTTCATCTTGAAAATCAGGGCTCAGAATGTCGCTCCGGTGCCCCTAGCTGCCTTTACCACGGTGTACATCAATATTACAGGTAGGATGGGAGACCTCAGTGGATACCTTCACATTCAGTGAATCAATGTATATTTGCTTGGTGTAAGAGTTGTGTAGACTCTTTTTTATTCCATCTTGACAATAAATAATGAAACTGTTATATTTGGTAAGAACTCTAAAACGCTTTGTTGAAATTGCAGATGTGAATGACAATGTCCCATTCTTCAGCTCATCGATATACGAGGCTTCTGTGACTGAGGGACTTGAATTGGGGACTTTTGCCCTTCAAGTTTCTGCGTCCGACCAAGACCTCGGTCTTAATGGAGAGGTAACCAAGCCACACAATTTCGGTGTCCTATCTCCATGTCTCTTTAGCAATTGTCATCTGATGTATTTGTTTTCTTTACTTCTAGGCATTAATGATTGATACCATTTCAACCCCATCATCAGCATTCCAGGGCCAACATAATACAACGTGCTTTTGGTTATGCCAACATGATCCAATACTCCATTGGTCGTGTCATCCATCACCATCCCATTGGTAGTATCATTCATCTACATTCCATATGTTGAACCAATAGCTGTTGACATCCCATTGTTGGCATCAACAATTGTGTAATATTCTAATATTCATATGTTACAATATGCATAAAGCTCTATAGTCTATAGTCACATGGGCCCTTCCGACCAGTCGGGCGCTTTGATGTAACATACCTTGTTCGCCGGGCACTTGTCTGTATTGGTGAGATGGGGGTAGGTGGTGGGTGAGCAAAAAGCCTGAAAGAAAATTAATTGCACCAAAACAAAGGACCAGTGAATTGTGTCATATTACATTTTTTATTTGAAAACTAATCAGTCTCAAAGTGATTGGAGCTTTTCATAATGGGACTGTGGGTCGGGAACACCTTGGGTGTCGAACGACAATTTTATAGGGGTCAATGAATGTACTGAAAGCATCAGAGTTGCTGCTAACAAGCAGGAGCACACAAAGGGGCTTGGAAGTTAGGAGCAAGAGTAACTAACTTAACTAACTGCCCACCATGTACACCATATGTACAAGCGGCCTGGGAAAAATGGAGGGTGGGGACATTACACTTACCAGATCATGGCATAAGTGATGTCGTGAAGTGTCAGTTTCTGTATTTGGAAGCAGAAGTGATGCTCCGCGACGTCACTTCCTGGGTCGTGGATTTAAAAGGTTGAGAACCACTGTACTGAAGTGTTGAGGTTTTTATATGAGATGGTGTGCATTTCCTGACCTCCCTCTCTTCTCCTTCAGATTATGTATTCCATATTGGAGGACCGTAGTGGAGACCATGCCCTGTTCCACATAGACCCCCAGACGGGGAGCATCTACACTGCAGCTGTCTTTGATCGAGAAATGAAGACATCTTACTTGCTGGAAGTCAAATCATCTGATGGCTCAGAATCTGCTCGACCAGGAAAACATGGGCAGCCAAATTCTGGTACGCAAATTATCAATGATCAACGCCAAAACCTCTGAAAATTCAGGCAACCCTTATTACATATTTCAACCCAAAACAAGCCTTGATTCTAACTAATTGTGTGTGGGCTTCTTTCTTCAGCCTACACAAAATATTTATAATTCTTTTTAGAAAAGCCATCTGTGCTTTGGCTATAGCCCCCCATACACCTTTAGATCACTCCATACAATTTCCTTTAGATCTACCAA
>CM070041.1:59103657-59115471 GCA_036250615.1 Ptychadena robeensis | reverse complement strand
ATAGAAACCATTATTGGTAAGGGGTGTAATGGTAGTCTCATGTGTAGAAGATGTCGAAACACTATTTGGTAAGGGGTTTCATGGCAGTCTCATGTGTAGAAGATGTAGAAACCATTATTGGTAATAGGTTTCATGGCAGTCTCATGTGTAGATGTAGAAACCCTTATTGGTAACGGACTTCATGGTAGTCCAACATGTAGAAGATGTAGAAACCCCAATTGGTAAAGGGCTTCATGGTAGTCCAACGTGTAGAAGATGTAGAAACCCGTATTGGTTAGGTGCTTCATAGCAGTCTCACGTGTCTCTAGGGTTTCACCATCTCCTGTTGCATGTCGGCCATCTTTGACAAGGTTTCCATAGATTTATATTTATGGAATATCAGTTGGAGACCTTTTATGATGGTCAGAGCCACATTGACCACATTGACAATTCAGCTTCATGATTGTGATCAGTCTATTGAAATAGTATTTGCACTGCCAGTGGAGCTCTTGGCACTCAGGGACTCATTAGTCGGGCAGGGTCCTCTACATCTATTGTGTCATAACCTGTACCTCTGGGTTATCTTGTGTTGTATCTCAACTCTTAAGCCCCCCATACACCTTCAGATTCCTCCATACAATTTCCATCAGATCTACCAACAACTATGTAGTATAGTGACCTCCCTGATAGAATATATAGTGATTGGAAGGTATATATCACTGCTATGTAGTGCCGGGCCCTCCCTGATAGAATACATAGTGATTGGAAGGTATATATCACTGCTATGTAGTGCCGGGTCCTCCCTGATAGAATACATAGTGATTGGAAGGTATATATCACATCTATGTGGTGTCAGGTCCTCCCTGATAGAATACATAGTGATTGGAAGGTGTAGAAAGGTCCTCATATTACATGGTTTTGGTAGAAGAAAAGTTGATTGTACAGGAATTGCAGGGTAATTGTATGTGGTGTATGGGGGGCTATATATATTGTACTGCGCAATATGTTGGCGCTATATAAATCAATGATTATAATACCACCAGACTGGTTCCCTTCACTCTACGAGTGCTGGATTTGACACCTGAGGAACAGAAATAGGTTGATAAGTTCATCCCTCTGCTCACTTATCTCTTGTCAGGATATTCAGCTAACTACAGAAATACCCTCCAGGGACACCATCAGAAATTTCGTGGCCCCATACTAGGCGACCCCCCACACACACAAACACACACTGTAGGTTACCCTACAGACTAGGGGCTAAGATGTCAGCAGCATGTCCTAACAGCAGCATAGAGGCTGGGTAGGGGCAGTATGCAGGATGGGGAACCCAATTGCCTTGCCGACGCCACAACAACAGCGATGGGCATGCCACCAACCGGGCATAAGACTGCCGGGCTACCCTAGGTGGCCGCCCCCCGTAGGTTCTTAATACAGGGACATCCCAAGAATTTGAGACCAGGTCAGCTAGACAATTTTCGCATCTATACCAACTTGTCGTTAATATTTGATGACGGTATAACAGCAATCATGAGTGTTGCCTGCAGTTGATGTTTCATAAAATATAACTTTTATTGTATAGTATTAGCGCGCCTTCGATACTATATCTTAAGAGTTATGTTCTATCAAATATTAATACTTGTGTTTTATGCATTTCTCCGCACGAGGGGAAGAAGGAGCCAATGGATCAAAGTCAACTTAAGGGCTTGTTTCCATTGATGCGGTTTGCTGCGATTGTGTCCGCGCGGCTGCCGCCCCTCCGACCGCATCCATAGGCAAACCATCAGCCAGACTCCATTGGTGCGGCTGAGTATGGATGCGGTGCGGATGGGGATGCGGTGCGGTTCCGAACGCTAGCTTCAGCGTTCTCGTGCGGAAACCGCAACCGACCGCATCCTTTTACATGGGGGCTACCCAGAGTTTTCATCCGAACGCACGCCCGGACACGTGCATCCAGATGAAAAAAGCTTGGGGTGCCGGCGGGAGCGGCTGCAGCCGCGCGGATACAGCCGAGGCAAATCGCACTAGTGGAATCAAGCCCTAAGGCGGATAACTGTGAAATTTCACTTTCCATGAGCGCTCTCCATATGTTCATAACAAATGTTTACCTGGTTTTAGACTTTGTCATAACTTTGTTATGTGAATATTTGGCCATTGTTTCAGATTCTGAGTACAATTCGGTGTTTGAAAAACGTGCAGTGTTATTGGTTACTGGGGTTTACACATGTGGTGCGGTCAGATATCTCAACACATACAGGGTGTTCAGATCACCAGATCCAGGTGGACTAAGTCTTATGCAGTTTGTTAGAGTCATATATTTTATTGATTAATGTTTCTAAATAACTACAAAGGATTATTTAAAACCCCAGTTATTACCTTGTATGAATAGTGGTGTCGTCATCACAGTTCTGTACATAGCCATTGCAGAGAGCAGAGCTGTGGGAGGGGCCTGGTTGTAGGAGGGGCTTAGTTGTAGGAGGGGTCACAACTGTAGGGGGGGCCTGCAGGGAGTGGCAACAGTGAAGATCAGCTGGCCCAGGGTCCGTGTCAGAGTGCCAGGAGCAGGCAGGCACGGGCAGCCAATCAGGGGGGCACACGCCTACGTTCACAGGTGACAGGTGCATGTAGGGGGCCCAATCGGGCAGGCGCACAGACTTTACTGGGCCCCCATGGCCCGCCCATAGCGCCGGCACTGAGATGGCCTTTACTAAAGGGATTTCCTGCACAGAAGTTTGGATTACTTCAAATCTGCAACCAAAATGTAACGCGCACCAGAACAAAATCATCATCGAGAACTTTTCTTGAATCTGATCTGGAATAAGAGCAAACACTAAATGGCCAAAGGTATGTGGACAACCATGCCAACATGTTCAGGTCTTTCTAGTGAAGGGTTATGGTAATGGTATAGTCCATTCACTGGCAAACTACGGCCCAGAGGCCAGATCAGGCCTGTCTAGCTTTTTAAAGTGGCCAATTGTCACCTTAGTGAAAATACTTTTTGGCTCCCATCCACTTGTTCCCTGCAACGAGCTTGCAAAAAGCCTGGAGTAGTCTAAATGTCCGCTTTATTTCCACTAATTGAAATGAATGAACAGATGGGAGCCAGAGTGGCTTGTCACATTTTGACAAAATATAGCAGGTATATTTATTTATTTATTTATTTATGTTTTATTTGTTTTACCTCCCTGGCAGTATGAATCAGCAGGACAGGAAATTAGAGATTACATGTCCCTGCTGCAAGTCCCTGCTATCATTTATGACGCTGGGGACATTAGGCATTGGGACAACCATTACAGGCTCTTGGTCTGGCCCATCTGTCAAATGTAGGAACCCATTGTGGCCCACAAGTCAAAAAGTTTGCCCACCCCTGGTAAAGTCTATAACAGTGGTTCACAACCTTTTTTTGATCCGTGACCTTGGAAGAGTGACTTCCTGTATTTGGAATTCAGAAATGCCAGTTGCGGAGTGTCAGTTTCACATTTCAAATCTGGAAGTGATGTCTCAGAGTATGACGTTGTATATTTTCCCACACCGCTTGTGCAAATGATGTGTGGGGACGTTACTCTACCTCCTAGCTTCCCAACCTAATTGTGGGCATCAGTGAACAAGGCGACTCCTGTGAAATGGTCCTTCGACCCCCAAGGGGTTACCGACCCACAGGTTGAGAACCACTGCTCTATTTATAAATTTTAGGCAGTTTTGCTTTTACATTGAATAGTCTGGTGGAGAACAAATTGGGTTGCACAAAGCCAGTTCCAAAAACCAACTAAGTGTTAGATGTTCAACCCGTCCCCTTCACCAGTGATTATAAGTCTATTGTTCTCCCGTCTGCCGGATCAGGAGCAGAAAGATCCGACCGGAGGAAGAATTTTTTCACTAGAATGATTAGATAAGGAACTGTGCAGTCCATGCAACGGAAGTGACATCACATTACTGATGCCACTTCCGGTTTTACCCGATTCAAATTCCCCGCGAACAGGTGCACATCTGACTTTTCTAAAAGTCCGATCCCCCTGTTCATGAACAGACAAGGCTGATGGTCGCCCATCACTAGTGTGTAGCCACCTAAGTGTCCTGCAAAGAGTCCTCAACCCTACTGAACACCTTTGTGATGACATAGAGCAGGGCCATTTCTAGCCTGTGAGGGCCCCCTGTCAAGAGGGGGGGTGCAAGTGGCGAATTTGTCGACCGGTGTTGGGGGTCCTGGGTGCTAGTGGCAAAGCTGTCGACCAGGAGGGGGTGCTTTTGGAGAAGAAGAAAAGGAACACACTGCTCCTTCCTCTTCTTCCTTTCAGTCCCCCTCCACAACCCCCCACACCTCAACTACTGCAACCCCCCCTCCACGCTCTGATTAGGATGGGGGGCGCCTGTGTTGGGGAGGGTACCGAATATGCGACATGAGCACCCTATGTGCACGCATATTTTGCATAGGTGGAGATACAGCCCTGAATTAGAACACCAATTGCTAGCCAGGTCTTTGCACCCACCTGACCTCATAAATGGTGGGTTTTTTTGGCTTTGCCAATGGGCACAAATTTCCACAGACATGCTCAATATTCTTGTGGAAAGTCTTTCATGTATCCTATCACCCATGGTTATAGAATGGAACAGGTCATGGTCAAGAGTCCACCTAGCTTTGGTCATATAGGATCAGAATGAGGCTTTCCTTCAGAGAATAGACGCATCGGTTAAGCATTATAACCAGGGATCCGGTGTTTTCAGAAAGGATAGGTCACCAGTGGCAGCCACCGTATCTCATCTATGCAAGCTTCCCTTAAAGTTAATTTCGGAGTAGATGGAGCGTATGTAACGCGCTGGTGACTCCGGGAGAGCTAATGCTTGCTGATGGACCCACTTTTCGTAGATGTAAAGCATACAGATACAATCAGACATGAGACATTATGATGGAATTGGTCAGGGCAGATGAGGAGGGCTCGATAAATGTGAAAGCCGTGCTTGTAGCATAAATTATGAATCTGAGGATACAGCCGTACACAGCAATACCATTTGTTGGCTGACATAAAATCCATGCCTTCACTTTGATGGGTGCAATTGCTCTCGGCCTTCCTCTGTGAACGCTCCCTCATTGTTTTCTTTTTTTTGTCCTCGTCAGATCCAGGCAGCCGCTCAGACAGAAGTATTACCGGGGGACAGAGATTTCTGCCTACGAGCCGTCTGTTTGAGGAATGTGGGGTGCTCCGATCACAGCGTGGTTAAAGAGCCCCTGAACATGGTAGATGGGGGGAGCGCATCCTTCGTGTCCGTCATCCATGATCTGGCTTCTGCGTGCAGATGTCCACCGTCTGGCCGGGCACGGCCTTCATGTTCTTCTCTACCAAGGAACCCGTGTCTACATGGTGGCACATGTGTGGACACATCTAGTGGGTACAGGTAAGCCACACAATGACTGGTAAAAGGGAAGAAAAGAAAAGTCAAGTGAACCTAGCTCCATAGTCCTGTAACCAATACCCTGTTTTCCCAAAAATAAGGCATCCCCCGTAAATAAGGCACCATTATCATTTTTGCCTCACGCTGAAATGTAAGGCAGCTCCCAGAAAATAAGGTACCCCCTTAGAAACGGTACTGTAACTCTGGACAGGGGGGATCAGAGGGGGCAATCACAATGACACAGGAGGATCAGAAGGGGTTACCAAAATGATAATCCCCCCTCTGAGTCTCCTGCACCATTTTGATTCCTCCCTCTGATCCCCCTGTGTCATTTTAAGTGATCCCCCCACCCTGATACCCCAGTTCTGTATTCTTCTTTATTTGACATCCCCCGAAAATAAGATGTAGGGCAACAAAATTTATATAAGACACTGCCTTTTTGGGGGGAAACACGATAGGAATACTTATAACTCATTGGTGGCTGAGAACAATATAAGGAATTACTGTATGTCAGGAAGCCCCCCTTGTTGGTCTCCACCATCTACATCCAGAATACTATATTTAATTAACTATTGGAAGCAAGTGATGCTTATGTTTTTGGGAAAGTTTTGGTTTTGTCAAGTGCTAGAGGGAATACCAAACTCCTTAGTATTGCTATCCGCTCATGCCGATTCACAATATATTATAAGCAAATGGACCCCTAACATTTTATCTTAAGACCCTAACACTTACCACCCCCTTAAAACTTAGATCAAGTTTATCAGCAAATTGTGCTACACAAGTTTAGCTGTTGGGTCTTTGAGCCCCCTATGCACACCACTAAGCCTTGGGCTACCAGTACAATGTTGCCAGTCCACCAGTCCTTCTTTTGAAGTATGGTAACTAGTGACCCACCAGTCCGGCCATTTTGGAGATGAACAACCCGGATCCTTAGACTTAACCTGAGTAAAGCAGAACTCATTATCTCCCCATCACCTTCTAAGCCTCCCCCAACATTTTGCTTACAATAAATAACACCGTCATCTCTCCTATTCTACAAGCACGCTGCATTGGTGTTACTTTAGACTCTGCTCTCTCCTTTACTCCTCACATACAGAACATTGCTAGATCCTGCCACTTACATCTCCAAGATACGCCCCTTCCTCTCCCCAGAGACCACCAAACTCCTGGTGGACGCTCTCGTCATTTCTCACCTGGACTACTGCAACATCATCCTCTCTGGTCTTCCACTATCTAGACTGTCACCTCTTCAGTCCATCATGAATTCTGCTGCTAGACTCATTTACTCCTCTAACCGCTCCACATCTGCTGCTCCTCTCTGCAAATCTCTACACTGGCTTCCAATTGTCCAGAGAATCAAATTCAAAGTTTTGTGCCTTTCTTTTTGTCACTCCACACCTCCTGTCCAACTTACATCTCCAACCTGGTACATAAATATACCCCTAACTGTCCCCCACACCTCCTGTCCTCCTTACATCTCCAACCTGGTACACAAATATACCCCTAACTGCCCCCTCCGCTCCTCCAGTGACCTACTAATCACATCCCCACTCCAGGCCGAGACCTGACCAGCTGTCTGGTAGGAATGTATGTGGATCGGCTCCGTTAGGACCCCCACCAAGGAATGAGCTTAGTGAGGTTGAAGGGAGGGAGCATGGAGCCAAGAACAGTGGAGACCTAGCCTTACATTTCCAAAAAGGCAGCTTCTTTGCCATGATGGGTACCATTGTTAGGACCAATGCATATATCATAGGAACAGCATTTTCCATACATAACCGAATGTAAAGTTTCTCCGTGATCATGGAGCCACAAAGCTGACATCCTATAGACACACCTGAAGGTATATATTCATCACGCACAAAGATGCGGTTAATACGCATTCACCAACATAGAGCTGCCATGGATACAGCATCCCGTAGACACCGCTGGACGGTTTTCATTCCGTATCTTTATTCATTCGTCAAAGAAAGATAGGTCACAACTAATGACAGAGTTGATTATCTCAACTCCCCGCCTCGCCATACAACAAGTACAAGAAAGGCGCGATGGGTCTTTCAAATCTGTTACATATTTTACATTTTCTTCCCTTTACCGCAAGCGGATATCATTTATTAATTTGAATATCCCCTTCCCCCGACGTTGTTTCTCGCCCGCCGCCACCGCCAAGGCGGATTAAGGCCCCAGTTTGCCTCTGATGCCGTCAACTCGTAATATTCTTAGAAACACTTTAAATAATTTTTTTTTTCTTCCTCGCAGACATCTTTGTTCATTTTTTTAGCACGCTGTTCTGCTCGGCGAGGCTTAGCGATATATTTTATAGAAATCAGAGTGGAGAGAAGGGATTAGAAGAGCAACCCCGGCAGATGGAGGAGTCATTTGTATTCATTAAACGCTGTTCTGCCAGAAAAAAAAAAACATGTTTGTGTAATGTATGCACTGATGGTATTTATATAATCCCGGTCTAAATCTGATCGCAGCCGCTTAAACGCTTTGTCAAAGAGAACCTGTCTACTCTGTCCTGGCCGCTAGACCTCTGAACCAACCGCGTCATTTCTACAAAGATCTCATTAGGAGCTTTCATTGAGTTCATAGGCTGATTAGAAATGGCTCATGGGGCTGGTGTTGTGTATTATTTATACATTTTTGCTATATCTTCGTAATCATGAAAGTATCATGCATTGTGCACACAATATTTGCATTTACAAGTGCTGATATTCACATATGAGCGATCGGCCGTGGTTTTAATGGCTAAGCGGTTCATCAGGCCCATGCGCTTGGGCACAATCTGCCTCGGCTTACCGAAGCTCAGATGGGCGATTGCCCCTGGTCGCAGCCATAGAGATGATTACAAAATCACGTCTCCATCCATGGATTCTTAACCGCGCCCATTCGCTCTATGGGGACGATCCTCCAGGAAGTGGGAAGGGTGGGATAGGACATCTTTCCACACACCCCCCCCCCCCATTTCCGTGCCGTGGTTTCAAACGCTGTGCCAATTGCCTGTGATCACAGCCATAGAGAATGAATGGACGCGGTTAAAAATCGCTTCTGCATACATGGATTCTTAACCACGCCCATTCGCTCTATGGGGAAGATCCTCCAGGAAGTGGGAGGGGTGGGATAGGACATCTTGCCACACACACCCCACTTCCTGCCTGCAGGTCCGTGCCATGGTTTGAAACGCTGGGCCGATTGCCCCTGATCGGGGCCATAGAGATGAATGGACGTGGTTTAAAATCACGTCTTCATTCATGGACTCTTAACTGTGCTCATTCACTCTCTACGGGCATGATCTGCCAGGAAGTGGGAGGGGTGAGACAGGACATCTTGCCACATACCCCCACTTCCTGCCTGCAGGTCCGTGCCGTGGTTTGAAACGCTGGGCCGATTGCCCCTGATCGCGACCATAGAGATGAATGGACGCGGTTAAAAATCCCTTCTCCATACATGGATTCTTAACGGCGCCCATTCGCTCTACTGGGAAGATCCTCCAGGAAGTGAGAGGGGTGGGATAGGATATCTTGCCACACACCCCCACTTAGTGCCTGCAGGTCCGTGCCATGGTTTGAATCGCTGGGCCGATTGCCCCTGATCGTGGCCATAGAGATGAATGGAAAGTATATCTTGCATTGCCCCTAGCTTCCCTGCGGTACTATACCTCACCGCAGCTACAATACAGCTAATGTGAACAAGCCCTTAACCAATATTTAATACACAGTGCTGTGTAATAAGTCAGTGCTTTAAAAAATAAAGTTAATAATAAGTACTTTTTTTGGGTTCAGGTGCCAGTGTTTGCCGCAGTTCCATGGACCGCTGTGTCAGCTTACTCTCCGTAGTTTCCATGGCATGGGATACAGTTGGTTTCCGCCAATCAAATTCTGCTCTGAGGTCCGTCTATCCCTGGAGTTCATCAGTGACCAATCAGATGGGGTGCTTCTGTACCACGGGCCTGTGTCCAACCTGGACGCAGAAGATTCCTTGTCTATTGGTGAGTGCAGTAGAAACTGTTGGGCACATCAATGTTATAGTATTCCGATGAACCAAACTCTAACAGACGCCCTATAATATAATCCAGTGTATGAATGTATATATATAATTTAAAACATCACTTCTATGTATAGTTCTATAGTAACAAGCTCATTGGCCAAGGTAGCTACGTCAACATAGAAAAATACAGCTATCCACAGACACAAGAATCTCAGTTCTACAGATCTGGAACGCTGGCACAATAATGGAATATGTTACGGCAACCTTGCCTACTTTGCTGTTACCATGAAATCTACAGAAGCAGATACAGTCATGTAAAAAGTATGTTCATGATATAGAAGCTATTGACTTTTTCCAAGTATTCAAACAAACATGAGTTCTCCATTCAGGCAATGTCTACAGATATAGGTGATATACCAGAAAAAACACAAAGAAAACCTACATTCCAATAATTCCTATAATGTGTATTCCTTGGTGGATTGTGTCAGCAATTTTTGGACAAATACCATCCATCTGCCTGCAAAGAGCACCAGGGCTCTGGAGTGACTCTTCAGGACATCCCCGTGGGAACAGGCCTCATCCTGCAGGCCTGAGGGACTACAGGAGCAGTGGACATGTGAGTGTGTTTTCTGAAAGGGACAGTTTCCTCTCCCTGCTTAATCTGCTTACCCTCTCTCTGGGTTAGAGCCTCAGCTTTTCAGCTGGATTTGGAATTGTTTGTAACATTAGACACTATGGATTGTACCCTATCAATAGCCTCACAGGTGATGGTGACCGGGCTGTATATATTCATCAGTAGAAAAGTTATTCCCCTCAATATATCAGCCTGTGTGGACAATCCGTCTGTGTCTTAAGCATGGCACATGCTACCTAAGGAATCTTCTTGATCTTGGGGGTTCCCTGCGACAAGGAGTGTAAAGCCCACGCAAAGTTTGGGGTGAAGCATGCACATGTCAGCAAACCTGTCTGGTGACTCCCTGATGACCCCTGTCAATGCTACACCCCCACATTCCCATCAACTACCCTTTGATATAATTGCAGATTTGACTACAAGACTACAATACTAGAAAAGCAAAGCCACTCCAAAACCATAACATTACCATCACCACGTTTCAACATTGGTATTAGGTTCTCCTGGGTTCAAGTCTACTAACTGCACCAACAATGTGTTATATTTATGTTATCAACCCAAAAAGGCTTAACCTCCTCAAACTCAAGATATGAGCTAATGTACTAATGTACATTTACAGCATTTTGATACTATAAAGCAGCCCATACACGGGTCAGATTTTCAATCAATCGACTTAAAACGATAAATTTTTTTGTCGATTGATTGAGAATTGAGTTTTGCCCACCTGGTTAAATCGACTTAATCCGATCAAAATTGAGTGAAAATCCAGTCGTTTTTTGATCGGACTGGATGGTAGTTTTGATCGGTCGATTAAAAATTGGTTCAGTTTTTTGAGAACCAAGTGTGGTCAACCAATATTTGATCGATTTTTTTCTACCTATTCTACCTCACTTCTGATTGAAATTTCAATCGGACTATTTTGGATCGATTGTTATGTCGAGTGAAAAAAAAATCGATCAAAAATCGATCAAAAAATCTTGTACTACATATGGGGCATGATACAATCGACATACAATTTTATAACGACTTAAAAATTTATCGTTTTAAGTTGATTAATTGAAAATCTGACCCGTGTATGGCCTGCTTTAGATGCATTGGACCATAACACCACATAGTTTTGGAGAGAAAATTTGACACACCCATTCACATATAAAGTGAAAATACAGCATGTTCCAGCAAACTGGTCAGGGCCGGACCATGCAATATCTACCCTATATTCCACCAAAAGGCCAGTGCTAGCAGAGTGTGCAGGGGTGAAACATTACCATGTGTCTATACACTAGCAGTACCCATTCTCTGAACTCACTGACCAACTTATGGAGAGACATATTTTATTCAATCTGGCACTGTGGAGTCTGTGTAACATAATGTATTTGATACGATTTATAGAATGTGGGGTGTGGCTATTTACATTAAGATTCTACATTACAGTAAAAAAATGTTTTACACAGTCTCAACACTCCTTACATATGTGTGTGTATATACAGTATATATAGCTATAGCTACTCATGGGCAACTCATATGTGTGTGTATATATATATATATATAAATATATACACACACATATAGCTACTCATGGGTAAGTTGTTAGTGCCAAATTGTAAAATGTGTCTCTTCATAGGTTGGGTTCAGAGAATTGGTACTGCTAGTGTATAGGCACATTCATAAGTTTCAGCTCTGAACACTCTGCTGGAACTAAGACCTGCCTCTTGGAAGTGGCCTTTTGGCTTGGCTGAAGGGACTGGAACAAATACCAGCTTCTATTATCGGCATCAAAGGCAGGTCGAAGGTCAAATGTAAAAAAAATACTTACACAGTAAATCATTTAATAT
>CM070041.1:59082760-59092870 GCA_036250615.1 Ptychadena robeensis | reverse complement strand
AGTGATTACTGTACCCAGTACAATTTTTACAGTAATAAACAACACAATTTACATTTAAATTTTTTTTTTATTATATACATCAAACAAAATTAAAAACTTTTTTTTTTATGTAAATTTTACAAAAAAAAAAAATTACATTAAAGTCTATGGTGCGCTTTTGGTACAGAAATCTGTACCTATGCAGTGCGCTAGGGAGGTTAACTGCCATACTTTGGATGGGGACCAGGGAAATCAAGCACCTAAAATGGTGCCCCTTGATTCTCGTCCAGTCAACATGTGCTTGAGCACAGTGCTCGAACGGGTCATCGATCCAGGGCCGCCATTTAGTTAGTGTTAAGCTGGCCATACACGAGTCGACACCGTACAACCGATCGCTGTGTGGTTTGGCCAATCGATGCACACCACATTGCACAATAGATGCTTGGTCGATACTTTGGATGGGGATCCCCGGACCCCATCCAAAGAAATGGCAATCGAACAGGGAATAAAGCCCCCCACACATGGATGGAGTCACCGCTCGTCGATTTGCTGTGTTTGCAGTGATCGAACGCAGGTGGAATAAAAAAGAAAAAAAAAAGGTTGATCGGACAGGCAACTGACATGTCCTTAAATCCCGGTCGTTCACCATTACTTTGAATGGGGACCAGCGTCCCCATCCAAAGCATCGAACGCCAATCGATGTGCAAAGTGGTGCACATCGATTTGCCATTCAATTAACTAACCTGTGAGCGCAGCGTGGCAACGTCACAATGAAGCCACAATGCTGCGGTCGATTGAACGGGTATCGACCCGTGTGTGCCCAGCTTAACCAACATATCAGATCCCTGTTTGACTGACAGTTTCTTGGAGTGGGATTGATCACTCCAGGTGGGCAGCATTCGATTCGCGAATTATTGCTGTGAACGCGCAAGGCGTTTGATCGTTCAGGTCTCGATCGCCCGGTGTATGGCCAGCGCCCGTGTCCTCTAGTGCCGGCTCATATTCCAGGCCGGTATGGGTTAAATCTCTTCTCCACGCTCCAAATAAACGTATGTGACGGGCCAATCAGATCTAATCACTGTGATTGCTCCCCGCAGGACGCATTCAACATGACAGACCTCCATCTGTCTCTGCGGAGCAGCCCGGCGCTCACTCTCGGCAGGAGGGCGAAGGATAGGCGCATCAACAGCCCCCTGAGCTGCGACTACGACCCGGCGGACGGCCAGAAGATTGCGCCCAAAGCGCCGGCGCTGAGCTGCTCTTTTACCAGCGGAGACTTCGGCCAGTACTTCTACGACGCGTGTCAGGAC
The DNA here is from genome assembly GCA_036250615.1 of Ptychadena robeensis. Taxonomy (NCBI): domain Eukaryota; kingdom Metazoa; phylum Chordata; class Amphibia; order Anura; family Ptychadenidae; genus Ptychadena; species Ptychadena robeensis. Next base: position 59,091,581 of record CM070041.1, on the reverse strand, counting down.
GCCGTCTACCGGCACTCGTCCTGCGACAGCCTGAAGGTGTACGACACGGAGGGGGACGGCTCCTCGGCGGGGAGCCTCAGCACGCTGGCCTCCTCGGGGGTGGAGTCGGACTTGGAGTACGAGGACGTCAGGGCGTGGGGGCCTAAGTTTTACTATCTCAGCAAACTCTATTCGTACACGGAGGACGACGATTCGCCGTGACGGACGGACGCTGCTCCAGCACAGATGACGCCAAAGTGGCGCCCGTGAATAATTGCTAAAAAAATAGCACAAACTTCAGTGCTGACGAGATGAAACAAAACCGCAACACTGCTCGCTTGGCCACAGAGCTCACGCTCGACAAAGGGCCGAGGCGTTCTATCAATGCAAGCGTGGTGGCAACATTCAGGAACTTTGTACGTTGTGACAACCCTTTCGGTGACCCCATCCCCCATTTAAGTGTGTGTCAAGCCAAATTTCTATCACTCCCAAGGATTACTGCCACCCGGACCTCCAGTAGACATTTGCTCTTACTTCCTGTTGATGGAGTGCCTTCACTTCCTGTTGGGTATACCAATGTCACCAGCACAGGAAGTGAGGCTAAATCTAACGGAGCAATAAAAACCCCAACAGTCGTTCTAACCCTCCCCCACTCCCTCCAGCACTTCGTCTGGACACTTTTTCGTGCAATCATTTTACATGTGGTTCACCGTTTCTAGGAATTAGGGAAGGTGGATGGCGGTTAGGGTAATAGTGTGCTATACTAGTGTGTAACGTGTTTGAGGTACTTACCTTTTTGTGGGGACTGCATGGTTGGCATCGACTTAAAGTGAAACTCCAGAGAAATGAGAATCCCTTCCAGATCAGCAGGAGGTTCTTACCTGCCGCTGTCCTGTAGATCTAGGATCGCGGTCATAGTCTCAGTATCCATTTAGCATCCTTTACACCAGGGGTGAGACAGTCAGACTTTGGAAGGAGGGGCTTGACCAGGGGAGAGACAGTCAGGCTGCGGAGGGAGGGGCTTGACCAGGGGTGAGACAGTCAGGCTAGGGAGGGAGGGGCTTGACCAGGGGTGAGACAGTCAGGCTGTGGAGGGAGGGGCTAGATTAGGGCTGGGAAAGTCAGACTACAGAGGGAGGGGCTTGACCAGGGGTGAGACAGTCAGGCTGGAGAGGGAGAGAATAAACCAGGGGTGGGTCAGACTGCAGAGGGAGGAGCTTCAATCCCATTACCTGGGACCGGAAAGAACAAACCAGTATCACAGTAAAAAAAAGTTCAAAACTGCTCCGTTACTGTATTTTTATAAAACTGTGATGTCATCAATCTGCTGCATACAGATGGGAACATTTCCCCAGTCTCCCCTCCTCCATTGATCAATGATGTGCAAGTCACATGATAAGGGCGGCAGCAGGACACCGGTACTTCCCATTGTCACCATAAGGGCTTGTTTCCACTAGAGCGATTGGCCGCGGATGGACACGTTTTTGATTCCTTCGCCGTGATCGCTCCCATTGAAAATCATTTGTCCATTTCCATTAAAGTGATTGCTCACAGATGGGCGCGATCAGATGCGATTTAGGGGGGCGATTTTGAACGCTACCCTAGCGCCTTTTTAATCACGGACCGCATCCGAACGGGTCCCCTAGTCAAAAATCACATTCCCATTGAATAGCGATTTGTGACCACGTCCATTCATTTTCTACGGGCGCGATCAGGGTAGATCTGACACGGTGAAGCGATTCAAAACATGTCCATCCGCGGCTGATCGCTCTAGTGGAAACAAGCCCTAATCACCCACCTCTTGTACTGTCATGTGATGGGGAGAGGCATTGCTGCTCCTGGCATCTGGCATAGGTGATGGCTGAAGCAGAGGATGAGCATCGGGTTCCGGGGGGGGGTCTGATAATTTGCCCCTAATAGGTAAGGAGTCTCTTGAATCAGTAGACAAAATAAGATTTCCTATTTATGATCACATGACCTGTTGAAAATGTTTCGGTGTTATAAGTGGAAAATGCTGCCGGACATGTTGGTCTATAGTTGGTCATGCTGATGCTGTAGGTTATCTCTGATTGGCTGCATTGCTTATCAATGACATATTTTGGCCAATCCAGCTCTAAGATGTCCAATCAACACCAAAGTTCCACCAAATCCATGAAAGAACCAAAAGATGGCGTCACCCTCTCTTCATCAACTCATCATATATAGAATGCGGTACTTGGAACCTCCTCCTTCTGAATCTGAAAGGGATATCGCCGTACGGCGGGCGATTCCACCGAGCAGTGCCCACCAAAAGAACCAGAAAGGACGGCTTCAGAAGGAAATGACCTTTAAGGATGTTTTGTATGTCAACGTGCCTTACAATATGCATGCCGTGCCCAGTGCCGACCCTCGTCTGTCCGTCACACTCAACATGTGGGGAATAAGAACTGTTTTTTTTTAATCTTTCCTATGATATTGAACGCACCCGGAGAATGTGTAATTACATTATTAATAAAAAATACAGATCACCATTTCAGACTCCTTTCTGTGTTTTCTGGGACTGGTGGAGTAGAGGAATGGGTCACCCAAATATCTTCACCCAACTGCATGTGGACCAATGGGTGAAAGGCAATCATCCGTAGTGCCATAGCCAATACCATGTTATGGGTAAGGGGAGAAGTCTTAAGCTCGGCATAGAAGGGCCGTTTTCCCATCAACTGCTCCGCCGACCGACCAGGCGTGATGACGTCATCATGCACGGCCACTAGTGCCAAGAATCGGCCGGGCGCCCTTTGCGTGTCGGCCATTACTTCGGATGAGGACTGCCATCTCCATCGGAACTAACGGGATCAGCCAGGATCCGGCATGTTGGGTCACTGTGTGATTTGACATGTGGCAGATTTATGGTCAATATAACCAGGGGGCGCACCTGATCTTCTTCTGACCCGACCGCCGATCGATTGGGAGAACGCGCAGCAGTCGATCGGCTGTCGAAACGACATGTCATGTCCGGTAAATTTTCTGGCCAATTTCGATCGATCTAGGTTAATCGAACCATGTGGACAGGCATCGATTTACTGTCAATCTACTGTATGTTTCGGACTATAATACACATTTTTTTCACCCCCAAATGTGCGACCCCTGTGGCCGAGTCGCACCGTGGCTTCTTGCCAGCTCTCCTGTCAAGGAGATTAGCTGGGGAGCTGTCAGATAAGAGATGTGGCCACGGCCTGTGCCCGGATCTCCCATCTTAACTTGCTTATGCTAACAGAGCCCATAGCACTGTTGGTATAAGCAATGAAGAGATAGATAAACTGCCATCTATCCCTCTTTCCGTGCCAAACACTCTGCAGCTTCCATGGACACAGGCACAGCCCAAGGGAGAGGGGATCTGCAGCCATTCCCCCCGCTGCCCCCCTCCTCGTGATCAGTGTGGAGAATGACGTGTTATGCTGTAAGTGTACTGCTGCTAGTGACATCTACTGGCTGAATTTGATATTGCATTAATTTAATCCATTGCATTAACCCAATTGATGTGAACACTATTAAATATTTTTTTTAAAAACTGAGTGCGTCTTATAGTCCGAAAAATACGGTATTTAAAAAGTTGATGATCTAAATATGTATGGGGGCCTTTATGTGGAAGACAGACAAAGTGGATTCATGTTTGCGCACCATAAAATCAAAAGTAAAATGACGATTCACCACAATTAATAAAATGTTTATTGTTACACTGTGGTCACAACAAAGTTGGCAATGGACAAATAACCACCAAGAGGCACAGTGAGTCCTTGCTCCTCAGAGCTTACAATCTAAAAAAAAGAAACACCTACCAGTACTGAGTTGTAAGCCACCCTATACAGTGTTCAACGCCAGCGACCTCCATTGTTAAACCGGCCACAGATTGGACTTTTGCACCATGTATACAATGAAATATATTCACATACGCGTGGAGGTAAGATTGTGTGTGCGTCATCTGACCATCATATCAGTGGCCAGCTAAGGCTATGTTCCCACTTAGAAGATCAGACGCGGGGCGGACGCCATGATCGCTTCCATTTACTTGAATGGGCTTGTCCCCACTTTAACGAAAGCCTGTGATCGTGCGCAGACGTGGTCGGACCCACGATCAGAATCGCACTGTGATCGCGTCGATTTAGTTGAATGGGCTTGTCCCCACTTCAACTAAAGGCAGTGATCAGGCGCAGACGCAGTTGGACCCGCGATCAGAATCGCACTGTGATCGCGTCCATTTAGTTGAATAGTCTTGTCACCACCATGATCGGACTCGGTTGGACCTGCGATCAGAATCGCGCTGTGATCGCGGCTGGTCGCTCCCATTTAGTTGAATGGTCTTGTCCCCACTTCAACCAAAGCCTGTGATCGGGCGCAGACATGGTTGGACCCGCGATCAGAATCGCGGCTCCCTACGTTTAGATCGTGGACGGACGCAATTTTTCTGCCCTGATCGCGCCCATAGACACGAATGGACGCGTTGAAAAATCGCATCCATTCATTCTCTATGGGTGCGATCAAGGGGCGATTTTTTTTATGGGGGCATTTTTTTTTTCCAATCATGCCCAATCGCGTCAGCAATCACGCACGATCAGCTGCCCGCAATCGCCGCAATGATTAAAATAATGTCCAACCCGCGTCTGATCGCCTAAGTGGGACCATAGCCTAACTGTTGTGCCAAACTGCTGCTTGACAACGGGCTTGCGCAAATGGAATCAGCTTGGCATCTGTTAGAGAAGCTTTAGAGATTGTCCAATAAATGTTTGCCCACCACATGGACCCTAAGAATGGGTTTCTTCCGTCCACTACGTAGGTTTTAAATGAAACAAACATGTCAGGTCAAATGCAGGTTGAGAAGAGGAGAAGTTCAGGTCAACAAATTCTGAATGATCCCGAACGGATGACCTACTGATGCCATCTACCTATTGGCCGAAAGCCATTTGGCACAGACCCAAACTCACACCCGGGCTACAATAAAAGCAGCTGAAATACAACTCAAAGATCACATGAAGTATACGGCAATGAAGCCGTACTGGGGAGGCCCAGTCCTCTGAACTCTACCGAAATAACCATCTAACTTGTTCTATGGCCCCCTATAGGGTAACCAGTCCTTGTGCAATATCTCGTTTTCCTATTGGTTAGAATTTACCAAAATACAATCAATGAATACATAATGAGGAACAGTTTAACAACAAAAAAAAAAAATCAGCAGATTGATATTCATTCAAAATAAGGTCACCTCTTATTTAGCAAAAGTCTGTACACCCCTGACCTGTACTAATTAGTTGGGCATCCCATTTGTATGGATTTGCCATCCCCTGTTCTCTTGTAGCTGTAACCCTTCCATCCTGTATGGTCCTTACGTTTCTTTATATTGGAGGTCCTGACTGAATGCGCTGGGGAGGTTTTCTACAACAATTTGGAATTAAACTGCAAACCCGTGCTCATTATTATACAGGGTATTGATGGTGGATGAGAAGACCCAGCTCTATGTTCTAGTTCACTGATGGGGAACGTATGGCACGTGTGCCAGAGGTGGCACTGGGAGCCCTCTCTGCCCAGCTGAGAGGAGAGAACTGCAGCCTATTGGCTCACAATGCTTTCGGTTCTCATCTCCTTTCTTCTGATTGCAGACAGTGCCCAATACCCGCTCCTATCCTATGTTATAAGTACAGTATGTGTTTACACGTTTCATGTGTATATGATGTGTTTAAGTTAAATTGCCATGCCGGCATTTTGAGATAAATAAGTGGTGTTTGGGTTTCAGTTTGGGCACATGGTCTCTAAAAGGTTCGCCATCACTGGTGTAGTTCATCACAAAATGGGGTCAGTGCTTGGTGTAGCTCACTCAGCTCTGTGTAGACTCCTCAAACAAGGTCTTAGAAAAGTTGGCTGTATGACATAAAGATCCTTCTCCAGGCTTTCCAATAGGTTGGAGGCACATAGTTGCCTAATATGTTGAATAAATAGCACCTGTCAGTGGAAAAACCTAAACCTTAAAAGGTGACCACATGTCTGGCCTACATCACTTGTGGCTATAGACTGTATATGCAGCAGTTCATTCTACATAACAACTTTACAAGATCCAACTGTTTGGCCAATGTTCAACAAAGCTCAACCAGGACAAACCTAGTTTTAGTCCTCCTTGCTGACATGTGTCACTCAACCGGTGACTAAGCCCATAGGTTAGGTGGAACACATCAAAGAAGGAAGGACTGGGATGGAGTTCTCCATATGATCTACAAAATGCTGATGAACATGGTGGTGAGGATGGATCTTCTCGTGAACTTGTAGCTTATGGAGTTGGATGGTCTTCTACCCTACAGTCAAGCCGGGAACACACAGCTCGATATACGAGCCGTTCGAGGTTCCCGGGAGCAGCACGATGGGGCGGGCAGGAATTGTATGCAGTATACTTACCGCGATTGCCCGTACCACTAGGGAGGTTAATACTTTCCTTGCCTCTGAAGTTTCCAGCAGGAGAGCTCCCTCTGCTGGATACTAGATGTTCTCCACGGTTAGGTGCTTCTCTGTCCAGCCCTATCTAGGGAGGTCTCAGGTAACAGGAAGTTGGTCTTTCATGTCCTCACCTTCTGGTTCCTTGTTCCTGATCAACTTTTTGACTTCCTGATTTCTGACCCTTGGCTCGTCCTTTGGATTATCCCTATCTCAACCCTTGGGACTTTGATTCGGTACCTCGTCAGCTACCAACTGCACAGGTGCGTCTGGGGAGCGCAACCTGGGAACCATCTGCAGCAAAGCCCATTTCTCCTTACAGGGTAATGGTGAACACCAGGAGGTTCCTTTGGGCCCCCATACACCTTAAGATCTCTCTGTCAGATTTTCTTTAGAACTCTTTTTGTTTTACCAAAACCATATAATATGAGGGACTTTCTAAACCATCAAGTCTACCTGTGTTCAATCGCAGAGGACCCGGCGCTAGATAGTTGTTGGTAGATCTAAAGGATATCTGACAGGGAGAGATCTAAAGGTGTATGGCCAGCTTTAAACTCACCCTGGATTGTACCTTTGCAGTTGGTCCAGTGGGTTGACTGTTATATCAGAGGTGTGTCTCCTCTGCTCTGGTGTCACCCACCAAGCATAGGGAAGCTTAGCTGCGTTTCATTACAAATTCATTTAACCTTTAAATCCATTTAACAATAATACTGTAAAATAAAATTTGCTACAAAGTACAGCAGGCCATTTTCTAAACAGAATTTATCAGAATGCATCCAATCCGCTCATTAATAATGTATGACATCACCAAGCTGTAAGGCACAATGCAATCAATGGCGGGTAGACAGAAAGTAGAGGATGAACGCTCACACAGCTCTCGGCAGCGATTGGATGACGTTACATAATGGTTTATGGCTTTCTAGAAAACACTTAGAAATGTGCGCACACGTGTGTAAGGTTATAAAAACCCAAGCAGACAAAACACATCAATAATCAATACAAATGCTAAAACACAGTATGTAACAATACAAAAAAATGAAATTCATATAGACCCACCTGCCTGGTGTGACCCCATTACACTGATCTGATCAAAAGAATATGGAATGTTTTCACTTAAGGCCCCCATACACGTGTCGGATTCGCACCGGATTCCGGCACGATCGATTCCGGGCGCGCGCACGCCAAACGATCGTGCCGGAATCGCATGCAGCCCACGTTGTCCGATCGATCATGTCCGATCGTTCAGGGGCCCAGAATCGGATCCGACAGAGAACCAACATGTTGGTCTTTTTGATCCGATTCTGCACAGATCAGGGGGAGTTGCCATTTGTGAGGTGGACAATCGGACACGGAATCGTCCCGGAATCCGTTGGACAAGGTGGTATGCAGCGATCGGATACTCTTAATTGGCCGATTGATCGGAGCTCCGATTCCCTCTGAGATCGCCGGAATCGATCGGATCAGTGATCAATCGGCCATGGAATCCGACACGTGTATGGCTAGCTTTAAAGTAAAGTGCTACTGGTCTATGTAACTGGTCTGCTTATACGGTGGACCCAGCATCTGCACACACTCATCTCCACTCAAGAATAAAGTAAGTCTTAGTATTCACCATGGGGTACAGAGCCGGGTGCCTGACTGGCCAATTACCAAATGCCACAGCCATCGAGCAGGGAGAAAGGGGACCAAGTAATATACAGTTGAGGCCAAAATTATTACCCCCCCCCCCACATGGAATTAGACAACACTCTGATTTGATTTCTCCATTAAAATTACCATTCACAAGTGTTTGTTATTTTGGAAACAGATACACTATAAAAAAACATTGTCCACTGAGTATAATTTGGATATTTTATTGATACACCGAGGTGAAACAAAAAAGGGGAAACATTAGGGCCATTAAGGCTATGTTTCCATTACGTTGGGACCCCTCGTACACGCTAAGCGGGAGGTCCCAACGTAGCAGATAGACTTACCTGCTCGGCGGAGACTCTTCATTGCACTGAGCCGCTCCGTCGATGAAAGGCTTAACGTAGTCAAGTACTTACGTTCAGCCTCTGCACCGGCGGATGTGTAAACAGACCATCCGCCGAGCAGGCAATGTTTGTGGGATGCGTCGGGACCCCTGCTAAGCATATACGCTTAGCGTAGGGGTCCTGACGTATAGTGGAAACAAGCCCTAATAGTAGTGTCTACTTTCTGAGACACAACTGACAACAATCTCTTAAGCTGGCCATACAGCTTTAGATCTCTCTGTCAGATATCCTTTAGATCAGTGGTGGGCAACTGAGTTGATATGGAGCGCCATTACATTTTCAATATATACTCAGGGGTAACTTTTTTAGTGAGTTCCTCAGATGAGTACCAGGAGATGGTGTTTGGTACTCACCCC
>CM070041.1:59046630-59058722 GCA_036250615.1 Ptychadena robeensis | reverse complement strand
GGTAGGAGGATGTCGTAGGGTGGGCGAGCCTGCCAGGACACACGTGCAGCTGGTACCGGTGTGACCCCGCCTTGGTAACTTTTTACCAGGGAAATCTTCGCTCTTTTTTTGTACCCCTTAATATATTCTCTATTGAAATAATGATCTAGTTCACAAAACAGATAAATCTCAGTTTAGGAAGATTCCTCTCGACCAATGGCAGCTCTTATATTGGATAATCAGACTATAGCCCTTTACTGCCACCTGGTGGCAAGATCTAGCAATAGCATATACGTATTTTTCCAAAGAATACAAACTGTGGAAACTTTCGTTTTAGCTTAGAGTAGGGAAGGCTTCAAGTCTGGATTATTTTTTTTGCTCATCTGTATACATTCACAAAACTCCCTAATGGACAAACATACATATAAAATTTAAAAAAATACACATTAAGGGTGGTTTCATAGCGCAATACGTCATAGTTCTATTCAGTTTTTATTTTCAGCATACGTTTTGCTCCGTAAGAGCACCAATGGATTTGGAGAGAATATTAGGGGGAAAAAGAGACAGCCATTTACATATAAAGTGAATATACAGAATGTTCCTGCAAAAGCGCAGGGATGAACCATGCAGTATTCACTCAATATTCCTCCAGCCAAGCCAAAAGGCCAGTGCCAGAAGACTGGGCTTTGTTCAATCAATCCTGTCAAGCCAAAAGGCCAGTGCCATGAGTGTGCAAGGCTGGAACAATAATATGGATCAATAGCAGTGCCCATTTTTTGATCACGTGACCACAAGTCTTGCCATCTGAACACAAGATCTCTATGAAAAGGAAAGATCAACATCATATTGGCCGATTCTTCCCTCCAATGGCGATCACATGACCTAATGCCAAGATGAGTAGAGTAGTGGTAGGATGTGAAGGCAGTCCAGAGTATTTCTATGACCCTTCTTTCGCTTTTTATTTAAAAAGTATAACCACTCGGGGCACCACAATAGAATCTGATACAGGCATAGATCAGAAAGTAAAATATGTTTGTCCACTGGGATATCAGGATTGTATTCACGTATATTTGTAAAATTATCTAAAGCTCCACTCCACCGATAACGACAGGATTTATCCTTTGTAGCAAGGCTAGTGATTAGTATCTATCTATGTAAATGTTGACCATATCATCATACTTACCCTCTGGGGTGTGTAGAGACGGACCAACCGTAATACCATTCCCCAAACTTCCCTACTGGCCACTCCAAAGGAAGCCAATACACACATGTGGGACGTCCAGAGGTACTTCATCCTGTAATAAAGTTATTACATCATTCATTAGCTGACGACACTCTTAAGCCCCCCATACACCTTTAGATCACTCCATACAATTTCCATTAGGATCTACCAACAGCTTTGTAGTGCCGGTTCTCCCACTGATAGAATCACATAGTGATTGGAAGGGTTATACACTGCTATGTAGTGCCGGGTCTCCTTCTTCCCTGATAGCATACAGTGATTGGAAGGTATATATTCAATTTTTTGCAGGTAGTGCGGGTCCTCCCGATAGAGATACATAGGGATTGGAAGGTATATATCACTGCTATGTCGTGCCGATCCTTCCTGATAAAATATATAGTGATTGGAAGATATTATCACTGCTATGTAGTGCGGTCCTTCCTGATAAAATACATAGGATTGAAGGGATATATCAGCTATGTATGTGCCAGGTCCTCCCTGATAGAAACATAGTGATTGGAAGGTATATATCAATGCTATGTATGTGCTGGGTCCTTCTGATAAATAATTAGTGATGGAAGTATATATCACGTTATGTAGGCCGGGTCCTCCCTGTAGAATGCATAGTGATTGGAAGGTAATATCACTGCTATGTTTGCAGGGTGCCTCCCTGATAGAATACATAGTTGATTGGAAGGCATATATCACTGCTATGTATTGTTGGGTCCTCCCTGATAGAATACACATGTTGGAAGGAATACATCACATAGTAGTGCGGGGGATCCTCCCTGATAAATACACAAGTGATGGAAGGAAATATATCACTGCTATGTAGTGTCGGGTACTACCTGATAGAAGACATAGTAATTGGAAGGTATATATCACTGATATGTAGTGCCGGGTCCTCCCTGATAGGGAATACATAGTAATTGGAAGCGTATAATCATGTATGTAAGTGCGGGTCCGCCCTGATAGAATACATAATGATTGACAGGTATATACCACGGCTATGTCGTGCGGTGGTACTCCCTGATAGAATACATAATTATTGCAAGGTATATATCACTGCTATGGTGCCGGGTGACTCCCTGATTAGAATACATCGTGAGTGGAAGGTATAATCACTGCTATGTAGTGCGGGGTCCTCCCTGATAGAATACATAGTGATTGGAAGGTATATTATCAATGCTATGTAGTTCCGGGTCCTCTGTTTAAGGGAATACATAGTGATTGGAGGATTAGTCCTCATATTACATGGTTTTGGTAGAAGAAAAGTTGATTGTACAGAAATTGTATGAGATTGTAAGGTGTATGGGGGCCTTTACACACTGCAGCTATGACATGTGGGTCTAAGACCCAGACTTACCGCATTGTGCTGAGAGCCAGGCACCCAAACATCACGTTATGTACTATGTTATATGCAACGTCTGCTCGGACAAAGCAACCCCGGCTATCACTGCCGTCCTTCTGTGTTTTGCTTGGTGAGACGCTGGAAAACAGAAATCTGGTCACAACACATATCATATGATGGTAGAACAAACCTATTCTATTCTTTCCTCATTGTAGTTCATTTGATTACATCAGGGCTAAGGACTCTAGAGAAGTGTACTGAAGCTGGGAAGTTTTAAACAGCACCCTGCTGACCCATCCCACCAGCCATGATCATGGTCTGCCTTGCTTAAGGAACTGTAGAGACCAAGTGAAAACCTTAGAGCAGCGGTTCCCAAGCTTGGGGGCGGGCCACCCTGGGGGACCCAAAGGTTCTCCGGGGGGGGGCACAGACCCTCATTCTCAACCTCTGTTTGAATGGGGAGGTGGGGCACGATAATGTTCCTAAATAGAAAAGGGGGGCCCTGCAAAGAAAGTTTGGAAACCACTGCCCTAGAGTCTAAATATAGTATTTCACATGCGATAGGACGAAGCACCGTTGTATACCGCATGTATACAGGGGTGTGCCTTTTCTCCTCTCTGCTCTATGTTCTCCCTCCTACTAATTGAAGAAAAAATCTACATGTGTAAACCCACCTTAAGTGTCTATACAGCACATAAGAGGAGGGAGGAGTAAGGCTATGTTTCCACATTCGTCTGGATCCTGACAGAGCACATAGACTTTACCTGCTCGGCATATGCTGTGTTTAGACATCCGCCCGATGCAGGGGCTCAACGTACTCCACTACATTCAGAAGACACAGCATCCGCCGAGCAGGTAAGTGAATGTGCTTTGGACCTCCTGCCAAGAAATACACTTAGCGGAGGGGGTCCTGGCGTATGTGGAAACCCCCCCTAAGACTCTCACATGCTGTATACAGGGGCTGCATGAGTGTTACTCCTCTGTCCTGATCACAAACTGCTCTCTCTCTCTCGCTCTTCCTGGGTGCTGTCTATCAACACATTATATTAGAATATACTAGCAGGGAGTGATTACAGTGCAGAGACATGTAGTGCCCCGCTGGCAGCTCTCTCTGATCACTTTTTGAGGGCACCTAGAAGGGAGAGCAGGGAATCAGAGCATGTGTGTATACAGAGGCTGTGTGTGTTAGGCTGGGTCTATGCTAGGCAGCCTCTAAAACCACGGGTGGTGTTATGGACACGTTGGCGTGATGTGTCTATGGTGCCCAACTGCGGTTTTCCCACTATTCGGGCGATGCTTCTGTCAGTTTAGGACACATGTGGGCATTACCAGGCCTTATATTTTCCATTACCAAACCGCTCCTGATTGTTTGCACACTGCATACACACTGCCATGGGCACTTGATTGATGATCCGATGGAGCGCAGCGTGGCGACATCACAATGATGTCACCACGCTGCTCGGGCACCCGGCGTTTGTACAGGAATCAAGGCGCACCACTTTATGGTCCCCATCTAAAGGATACAGATCGAGCAGTATTTACTGACATGTCCGATACCTGCTTCACCGATCTGTTTTTGAGCAGGATCGATTGATACCACTCAAAAACAGGGGTGGCCGCATTAGATGTCCAGTAAATCGATGGCCACAAGTGCGCACAGCGCAATGTCAGCATGTATGGGCATCTTAAGTGTTTATAGACGGCACTTAAGAAGGGGATGGAGCAGAGAAGTAATGGTCCCGATACAAGGGACGATACCCACTTGATTGATGAATGCTCGTTCAGAGTATGACTTCACCACCCTGCGCTCAAGAATTTGTCTATTAAATGGCGAATCAATGCGTACCACTTTGTGCAATCGATTCAGGTCTAGAGCTAGGCACACACGGGTAGATCTGGAAATAGATTTGAGCAAAATTGAGCGCCGTGCATGCACACGTGTGTGCCTTCCTTCAAGCGGGTTCCATTGAGCCAGCTCGAAGAAACTCGATTGAACGGGGTTCCAACATGTTGAAAAACCCTGTTCAATCTCCATTACTGACGTCTCCAAGCATAGTATTGGACGTGCTGCTGCTGAACAGCTGTGTAGCTCAGTGTGACGGTGGCGGGGCCAGCACGTGTCTGTAAGGCTGGCTGCCTTTCTCCAGCTCCAGCCTTGTGTTGTGAGTGAGTGAATCTCTCACAGCCCAACACAGCTGCGAGCTGGGGAGAATAGGTGAAAAGATGCTCCTTTATATGCTGTATACAGGGGAGCATCGCATCATGCGGTTCGTCTTATTGAGCAGGACATATGGTACATATACTTTAGGTATATATTTTTGAGTCTGTGCACTTCCTCATGTAGGTCAGACAGATCATGGCTAGAAGTATGGGTCAGAAGGGTGATGTTCAGATGATGTTCATAGCTACCCTGCTTCTGTACACTTCACTAGAGCTCTTCACTAGAGACTCAGAGTGGAGAGTATACTCTCTGGACGTTTGCTTAATAGGACACACAGATATTTCCCTCCTGAGTTTGATGCGTCTAGGGGGGAAGTCTGTTTCCACATGTGTTGGGACCCCCTACACTAAGCGTATTGCTTGGTGGGAGGTCCAGGCGGAGCACATTCATGTCAGGATCCCCACCAAGCACTGCGCTTAGCGGAGGGGGTCCTTACGATTGGGGAAACATAGCATTACAGAGCAAAAAATATATAGTGAAAATATATACATTTTATTTACAATTGTCTGCAGCATGAGGGGCCGGACTCACCAGGCACGGTGAAATCTAAGAATATTCAATTTCAACCATGAAGCTTACATGTGATTTTAGGGGTTGTGTTAAGCTAGCCCTACACGTGTCGATTCCTGAGCGATCGATCGACGCTCCGATCGATTCCGGTGAATCCACAGGCGTTGATCGTTCGACCATACAAGTCTGTGCCTACCACCTTAGGCCACCGATTCCTGGACGATTCTGTTACCAGTCGATCGATTCACAAATGTCACCGCCCCTTGATGTGTGCCCAATCGATCAGAAAACACCAACAGGTTGGTTCTCTGGCCGATCCGATTTGGGGCCATGTCGATCGAGCGGGGTCGATCGGGCGAGGTGGGCTGCACTCGGATTCCTCGTCGATCGATCGGCGTGCACGTGCCTGGTGATCGATCGGCCAGGAATCGTGTGGGAAATCTACCTGTGTATGACCACCTTTAGATTTAAAGAAATAATTATGGCTGATAGATGGGACCTACAATATCATCGCTGATACATACCTCAGCTTGTGGAAGGCGGTGACCGATGCGGCAATGACCAAGATGGATAGAACGAACACGAAAGGATAGAGCAGGAAGGAGTCTGCGAGTCTCTCAAATGTGTCGGTTGGCAGCATCTGGAAAGGCTCCTCACACAGATACAGGTTGGCATCGAAATCTCTGTATCGGAGAAAGAATTCAGTGATCGATAAAGTTATTCCGCCATGTCACAGCACATCTATGAAGCCTGTCCCTCTCCTCATCTCCATAACATAAGAGGAGGGTGTTCTGTAGACCAGCTACTTGGAGTTTCAGTAGAACAGAGTAGAATTTTTCGACTTGCTTACTTTGTGAGCTGATTGCAAAGTCTCTGAAAATGGTATCATCACCACATTGCTGGAGATGTAGAGAAGAGTTGTGGGAACATTTGAAAAGCAAATTCTCTAGCATGTGTAGTTTTTGCATAAATTACGTTTTTTTTTTTAATTTTGACTTGACTTTGAACTTAATTTGTGCAAAAACTATTTGTGTTAGAGACATACTTTTTTTTTGCAGTATAACCATCAACCATTCTCTACATCTGCAGCAAGTTTGATGATGATACCATGTTCAGGGGATTTGCAATTAACTCGGAATCGTCAAAATAAAAAAAAAATTCGACCATCTCTAGAACAGAGGCAGCATTGTCAGTTTAATATAGAAAGTGAGTGTCTGCAAATTACTTCAACTAACAGAAAAAGTGGTTAAAACCCTTTACTGGTATTTCTGCAGCATGTGGCTAATTTTTGCTAAGAAGTGGCCTTGATCATAAAGGAAGAACCATGAAGGTTATTGTGAGAAGGGATTAAAGCAGGGGTCGGGTACCTAAGGCTCGTGAGCCAGATGTGGCTATTTTGATGGCTGCATCTGGCTTGCTGCTAAATCGTTGTTCATGACAAGCCCAGCTATGTTAACTCCAGGCTCGCATGAACCCTACCTACCCCCGGAAAACAACAAGTATTTTTGCGGCCACAGCATTTCCGAGGTTGCGCAACCGCCCAGATTATAACTTAGCAGGGAGAGGGCATTACTCTCCCGGCTAATGTCCCACCCCGCACATTATCAGCACAAGTGGGGTGGGACGTCACTTCCGGTATATGGAACACAGAGAACCACATCAAGAAGAACCAGTGATGTCGCTTCCGGGACCGGTATGGCTCTCACAGAAATACATTTTAATGTGGTGTTCTTGGATCTCTGAACCAAAAAGGTTCCCGACCCCTGGATTAAATTTGAGCAGTGCGTAGCACAGTCAAGCCTTCTTATAACAGAAGGTATTTACACACACCAATCCATCACAAATCCCAAAAGTTAAGGGAAAATTCTCACGTCAGGACAGTGGGTGGAGCCATGCAAGTTTTTCCTTTATGCCCCACCAATCAAATGCAAATCCAGAACCGCTGGTGTACAGGGCAAATATAACCTTGTGGAGCCATTTATTCCAAACTGCAAACAGATGTTTCAGACTCATTGGCCATCATCAGTGCATGGACACCATGGCTCTTTAGAGTAGGCCTTGGGAGCCGAACATAAAGGAACAGCCATGAAGGTTATGTGAGAAGGGATTGAAGGAATCGAAAAGTCCTCAACTCGAGCAGTGCATAGCATAGTCTTATAACAGAAAGTATTTGGCTGATGAGGCATAAAGGAATGATTTGCATGGCTCCACCCACTATCCTAAAGTAAAGATTTTTCCCTTAACTTTTGGGATTTGTGATGGACTGGGGCATGGGAATAGCGTCTATTTTAGGAATGCTTAAGGGCTTGTTTCCACTTGTGCAGCTGCCAGCCGCGCGATTGCAGCCGCTTAGATTCGCCCCCGCTAAGAACCGCATCCTATGTGATTGTTAGCTGGGGCCATTCACCTCTATGGCCGTGGTCAGTGCTGGGGCCAGGGACTAGCCCATTTAACTACATGCAGTTTTGTCCGCCCTGTAGTCAACCGCGGGCTTCCGCACAAGTGGAAACAAGCCCTTACTGTGCTAAGTGGGCTTTAAAAGAAATCTGTAGATCCAAACTGCTAGTGCTTAAAGTAATTAAAAGTTGTATTTTTTTTAACACACAATGAGTGTATTTAACATACAATTTTTTTTCATACCATAAGAAGCCCTTTCCTCCAAAATCGGGGGGGGGGGGGGTGGAAAATTCCTGCATCTGAGGGTGCGAATGGGCTACCACCTATGGCACCGCTCTCCTGGCATTAAGCTTAGCTGGGAGGCGGAGGAGCTGTCAGATGGAAGATCCACCCATGGCCACATCTTGGCATTGCAGTTCATTGTTAATGTCAGCAGAGCCCGGCTGATATATACAATAAAGTGACAAAGCCATAGCCGGCCACTCTCACATCTGTCTCTGTATGTGAAAACTGGACTCTAACCTTGGAGACTTGGAGGCAGAGTTGACCACTCGAGAAAAGTCGAC
This sequence comes from Ptychadena robeensis, assembly GCA_036250615.1. Taxonomy (NCBI): domain Eukaryota; kingdom Metazoa; phylum Chordata; class Amphibia; order Anura; family Ptychadenidae; genus Ptychadena; species Ptychadena robeensis. The sequence goes on along the minus strand of CM070041.1, from coordinate 59,050,476 downwards.
AAGTCGCTGCTCTGTGTGTATGCCGGTCGGAAGACAGAGACAGAGAGTGAAGCACAAGACTTTCTTTATGTGTGCATGGACTGGCTGCATGGAGTCTCTGCCTCTGATTTTCACCTCCTCTTTCCCCTCTCCACCAACAGAGCCAACGTTTACCTACCTTGATTATTTTTATATATATTTGTTCCTGTACAGCTTGAAAATAGCCTGCCTAGGCAAAAAAAATGGTCTACCCTTCCCTCCATGCCAAAACTGCCAATCAGAGGCAGAGACAGCATGCACATTGGCACAAGACCTCTCTCTGTCAGCATTGAAGGGCAGGTGATGTCTGTGTGATGACGTCACAACTAGTGGACGTAAACACGACTCGACTTTACATAATCATTAGTCGTTAATGCCCTACTCCACACTGTCCGACAGGAGGGAGCCACAGCTAGGACAGGAGCACAGAATGACCATCGGGGACATTACCTGGTTTTAAACCCCAGTTTTGCTTGAATGAACTTAAATATGTGTTCATCCGACTGAAGGCTCAGCACTTTCTGTAAGGAAATAAACATAAAAAATAAATCATTTTAAAACTGCAAACATTAAAATAGAAAGTATAAAAAAATGCTCACCACACTATAATCTCTTTTACTAACACACACGAGAGACAAGGAACATGTCATAATCAGCTGATTAATTAGCACTGCGCTTATTGGCTGATCCGGTTTTAGGGTTCTTTTAAACTATAGCTAGCCATACACGTGTAGGATTCCATGGCCAATTGATCACTCACCCAATTGATTCCGGCGATCTCAGCGGGAATGGGAGCTGCGATCAATCTGCCAATTAAGAGTATCCGATCGCTGCACACCACCTTGTCCAAGTGATCACGTCCAATTGATCGGGGGCTCAGAATTGGATCCGACAGAGAACCAACATGTTGGTTCTCTGTCGGATCCAATTCTGAGCTAGCTTATGAGCTCTTTCAACATGCTATAGGCTCTAGGTCAAGGGTGGGCAAACTTTGAGATTTGTGAGCCATACTAATTGCTACCATAGGTGTGCCAATATCATGCATCGCCGGCATCACTTATGATGTGTGATAGGCGACGTGTGACCGGGACATTGTTATCTTTTAAAAATGTCCTGCACTTACAAAAAAATGCTCATTCATTGCAAATAATAAATGTCACCATGAGGATACGCCAACAGTGTCATGATCACGTCACTGCATTGTCCCTAAGGTAACATTTGGATACCTCTAAGCATTATGTGCACTCATTGCAGAGAACAAGCTGAGCATCTTATCAACTAAGAAAGATAATAAATAGTTGTGCACAACCGTCAGCAGTGAATACACATTTACAGTGATGTCCGTGGCCAGAAGGGCCCTCAGTGGGTGTGTGGGGCCTGAGCAAACATCACAGAGTAAAATTGACTCTGTATGAGGGGTGCGTGTTTAAGCTGCGTGTAGGTGTGCAGCTTTCAAAATGGAGGAGTGTGGCCCCCTGTAACAGACAAATAGGAACAAGGTTCCTATCCTTGTTCCTATTTGAGCATCTTATCAACAAGGTGATAGAGGGCCGGAAAAGAAAACCAAACAGATCTTGCCACCTCTCCCTGTTCTAGGTACTCACTAATGCCTGCCATACACACCCCGACGGGTGCAGACAGACCAGCTCAGATGACCTCCGGAATGCAAAACGGGATGACGTCATCGCGTTTGCATCCTGATGCATTATGGGGCTGCATTAGTCGGCCGGCACCCTTTGTGTGCCGGCCATTAGCTTCAATGAAGACGCCAGTCTTCATTGAAGTTAAAGGCATCGGCTTCCATCGGCCAGAGATTTTTGGACATGTCTGTTCTCTGGTCGGCCGAGCTGTGGGGCTCCACTACGGAGGACAGAAAAACACATGCGGAAAGTATGTGTTTTTCTGTCCGGTCTCCCCGCAGTGCACTCGCGGATTCCCTGCGGATTTTCTCAGCACTTTTTTTTTTTTAGTCCATTGACAGTCTATTGACAGTTAATTGGCTAAATACAATAGCAAAACCACCGCCATGACACGATCGGGCGGTGCCGAAACCCCGGAAATTACACGATTTTTCGTACGCCTGTTGGTCAGGTGAAAAATCGGACCCTTATCGGCATGTGTATGCCAGGCATTATTCTAATGACCAACCACTTGAAAACCACCCAGGGAAAGTGGAATGTTGTCGGGAGGAAGTGTATTTTGGGTATACCATTAGCGAAAATGACAAGTTTACTACCGATGCGTTAGTTATTGCCCAAATTTATATATAGATTAAATGAAAACAATCTAGTCATTGTGGCGCATCCCTAACCATCATCTAATCCCAGGATAGACATGCCAGCGAAATGATAACAAAGTCATGTCAACCCTGTGCCTGTGTAGCTAGTAATAAGCAGTAGGAACAGCCAATGGACAGAGGTTTAAAAATAATAGGAAAAACTTTCGGTGTTTCCTCCCTGTGTGTCGGCACCCCCTCTGCTAAGCGTATTGCTTGGCGGAAGGTCTAGACGGAGCACATTCATTTACCTGACGGATGTGGAAACATAGCCTTAATGTATCATAGAGAGAATTGTGCGATTCATATTCGCAAAACATAACAAACCTGTCAGACATGCAGCTAATATATGAGCTTGCTGTGCAGCTTCTCTTTATGTTCGTTTGCTGCCCTAAGGTGACAACGTTGCTACTCCATAAACACAGTATGGCAAGCATTGCCACCCTTAGGTTTTGTTTCCACAAGGCGGCATGGGCGCTCCATTCATTTAAATAAGAAAACTGGAGAAAAAGGTGCCCGATGCCTTTCGCCATCCCACTGATGCGTCCATTGACATTCAATATACGTCTCGCTTATCAGTGACCCCCAGTGTGCCGCTTTGTTGTTGCAGCCGTTCAAATGAATGGGGCAGGTTGTGTTTGAGTATTTTACCTGCAGTCCAAGTGTGCTGAACGCAGGGAAAGGATGCAATGGAAAGTATCACTATGACTGGAAGTCTTTTAAGCTAGCCATACACGTTCGGATTCCATGGCCGCTCGAATCGCAGGTGTGATCGACCAATTAAGAGTATCCATCGCAGCATACCACCTTGTCCAACGGATTCCGGGACGATTCCGTGTCCGATTGTCCACCTCACAAATGGCAACTCCCCCTGATCTGTGCAGAATCGGATCAAAAAGACCAACATGTTGGTTCTCTGTCGGATCCGATTCTGGGCCCCTGAACGATCGGACCTGATCGATTGGACAAGGTGGGCTGCACACGATTCCGGCACGATCGTTTCGCGTGCACGCGCCCGGAATCAATCGGCCCGGAATCCGTCCGGTATCCGACCCGTGTATGGGGGCCTTTACAGGATATCACTGGAGGATACCCAGATAAAACTAAATAAAAAACAATATTGAGGGGGGGCGTGGCTTGCGCATGGACGGCAGCAGACGTTAGAGCTCCGAGCTCCGCCGTGCCACAGGGGAAACCCGCATAACTAAACTGCTCACACGGCTCCAACACAGGGGATTATGGGGCGCAACTCCCGGAGAATCACCCGGGCACCGTCTGAACCGCCGGCCGGCTCTTCCCGCAAGGAGATCGGCACATACTTCCAGCGGGGCCTGCCTCACTCCTCGTCCAAGATGGCGCCTGGTGCCAGAGGCTCCAAGTCCTCCACCCCTCGTGGTGACTCGCCAGAGCGGGACTCTCCCAGCCGACATGGCTCATCTGCCTCTGAGGATGAGTCTGAGATGGCTGATCTCCCTAAGTCCACCCGTGTGCTTCTTTCCAGACTGCCCACTAAACGGGACATCACAGACATGGTGGCGCGCATTGAAGCAGCA
>CM070041.1:58984888-59013140 GCA_036250615.1 Ptychadena robeensis | reverse complement strand
TTCTGCAATGTTAAAAGATAGGGGGCGACCCGAACTCGCCATATGTTCGCGAACATGGGCAGGCGCGAACATGCGATGTTCGCCTTGGATAGTTCTCCAGCGAACAGTTCGGGCCATCACTATTCATAACACACCTAGCTCGTCCTGCGTCAAGGGGTGATCTGATAGACTCACCAATCTTAGGTGTTCGGGTCGGGGGTCACTCTTAGGCAAAAATCCACTAGTAAAAACCACTTTGGCTTATGATCTTTTTTGGGGGTCCATTATGGTCATGGCAGCGGGTGACATTGTCACCAGTTGTCAATTGTTTTGTTTGACATTACAAGTGAGGGAGGAGGCAGGTCAATCAGGGCCAGAGTCTCCACCACAGGGAATGGGGGGTCCACTGAACTCCTTCCCTGTGAGGTTGCTACCCCGCCCGTTGACTATCTCCGCCTCACTGAAACTTTTAGCTGGAGTAGTTTTGGATTTGTGAGGTGGATTATCAGATATAAATTTAAGTTTAGATTGCAGCATCGTTTTCCTTTGTGTCGGGGCATAGGGGCCCTGAACTAGGTTTCCCTTTTTTGTTTCCTGTATAATTCTAGCATCGCCTGGTTGAATCCTTTTAATACCTGGGCCCACATTCGGACTGTGGGTTAGCCCGAGATCGATACCAGCTAACCCAAGTGGTGGGGTGGCTACTGCATTTGGCGTGGATTGTGAATTAGATGGAGCTTTACTATTAAGGGGTCCGGATGGTTCTAGATCTCAGGTGCCCAACCTGTGGCCCGGGGGCCGCATGCAGCCCTTTGGGCATTCTTTGGAGGCCCCCCTCAGTCCTCCACTTGTGGCCCCTGAAACCTAACTGTTAATGCATAGGGTATAGGAACTCACCTGTCCGCTGACAGGTCCTAGTCTGGGATCTTCTTAAGGTAGCCATACACAGGTCGATTTCACACTAGATTCCTGGCCGATCGATCACCAGGCGCGTGCACGCCGATCGATCGGCAAGGAATCGAGTGCAGCTCACCTTGACAGATCGCCCCCGACCGATCGATATGGCCCCCAAATCGGATCGGCCAGGGAACCAACCTGACGGTGTTTTCTGGTCGATCGTGCACACATCGAGGGACGTTGGTGGAGGCCCACGGATTGATTATCAGGATCATTTCCGATCGACTGACATTTGTGGATCGATCGACTGGAAACAGAATCATCCAGGAATAGGTGGCCTAAGGTGGTAGGCACAGACTTGTATGGTCGATCAATCGACGCCTGTGACTTCGATCGCTCAGGAATCGACACGTCTATGGCTAGCTTTAGAGTGGGAAGAGGAGGATAAACTTACCTGATAGGCGTACCCAGATGGCTTCTGAGCAAGTCCCTTGTTTCTCCTCCTCTAGTGTTGGTGGGGGATCAGCAGACAGGTGAGTGCCTATACTCCCACTATTCCACCAATGAACAGGGGGTGATTGTATGTATATATATTGGCGCACATAACCTTTGACAATGTATGTGACACAAAATGTGCCACACTACGGTGTTCCCTAATGTATGTGACATTAGTTTTGTTATTTAAAAATTAAAAATAATGTCTTCTAGCTATGCCTGCTGTCATTTCTTCATAAAAAATGTCAGTATTATGTGCGGCCTTTTAGTGATGCCGAGGGCCGCACTTGTGTCCCTCCATATCAACTTAAGGCTGCCATACACACCCCGACGGGTGCAGACAGACCTACTCAGATATGCACCGGAATGCAAACGTGATGACGTCATCACGTTTGCACCCTGGTGCATTATGGGGCCCCTTCAGTCACCCGGCACCCTTTGTGTGCCGACCATTAGCTTCAATGAAGACGCCGGTCTTCATTGAAGCTAATGCCATCGGCCAGAGATTATTGGACATGTCCGTTCTCTGGCCGGCTGGCCAGCTGTGGGGCGACAGGGATCTGTCGCCCCATGTGGGCACATGCCGATAAGCGGCCAATTTTTCCACTGACCGACGGCGCGAGCGCGCACGCCCATCGGTCAGGTGAAAAATCGGCCGCTAATCGGCATGTGTATGGCAGCCATTAGTTGGCCACCACTGTTCTAGATTATATTAATCTCCCTGAAGAAGCCATACAGGCGAAACATGTTGGAGATGCAATCTCAGTCAATCCTATATATTGTATGTATATGTCACATTGGAGCCGCCCATATCATTTGTTTAAAAAAATTAGGAGTCAACCCTATGTATGTTTGCGGCTCTGACTCCTACTGCTGTAATTATTACTATTATTGTCTACATTAACTTATTAAAGATGTGTATTTCATAACAAGAATCTTTTGATGTATAAATTCCATACATGTGCCTTAAAAACCCTATATTCCGGTCCATCTCTGAAGCATTAAAGTGGACCTACCACCAGAAATCTATGTTTTCATGAATGGCACTAGAAGTGCCAATAATAGGGAGGAATGCAGTGAAAAAAAAAACAACTTACCTGTAATGATCAATTTAAGAAGATAATTCGGCAGCTCTTCTCACTTCCTGGTTCATTCTAGGCAGAAATAGGCAGCACATCACAGGAAGCAGTGATCTGCTTTGAAAATTCTCATAGAAGATCACTGAACGCCCCCCAGTGGCCACCCGCAATATTGCACCCCCAGTTACATGTGTTGCCTTCAGCGAACCAGGAAGTGAGGGTTAGCTTGTTAAAATGGTCATTACAGGTAAGTTTTTGAGTTTTTGTTACTGCAATCCTCCCTATTATCGGCACTTCTAGTGCCATTCATAAAAACATAGATTTCCATGAAACATAGATTTCCATGAGAATGCATGACCTTTCTGTAAAAAAGTAAGCTCTTATGAGGGTTTGGTCACAGGAAGGCTCCACTACGATTTCTCGAAATGTGGCAATATCATAGTGTCCCCGTCTTCTGTACACAGCGCATTCATTTTGAATATCGTGTTTTAATTGCTGGCCACACACCTTTAGATCTCTCTGTCAGATATCCTTTAGATCTACCAACAACTATGTAGTGCCGGGTCCTCTGTGATTGAACACAGGTAGACTTGATGGTTAGAAAGTCCCTCATATTACATGGTTTTGGTAAAAAACAAAAAGGAGATCTAAAGGAAATCTGAAAGAGAAATCTAAAAGGTTTATGGGGACCCTAAAAGGTAGCCATACACAGGTCGATTTTACACTTGATTTTTGGCAGATCGATCACTGTGTGCATTCACGAGTTCGATCGGCAGTCAATCGGGGTTTGATCACCCTGAATGATCGACCCAAAAAAATGAAAACGGAATCGACTAAAAATCGGATCGAACATTTAACCGACATGTTGGTTTTTTGGTCGATCGTTTGGCAATCAGAGTACATTGATGGACCCAAATACCCCTATGCAGCAGCCTTTCCGATCGATGGATTTTGTGGAATTGGCCATTTTGGAGATCGGCTCATGTCCAAATCAGCCACAAATCAGATTCCCAAGGTGGTATTGCATCTATTCCTGATCCATTTGGCATTTGATTGTTGACAAATCGACCTGTGTATGGCTACCTTAAGAATCGAGCAGCAATGGATGCGCATATGGCGGGTACACGCCCATTCAAATTGAATGGGATGTGTACAGAACATGTGGCCACTGCAATCTTGGTGCATGTTGGCAAATCGTTGTGGAGCCCTAGCCTAACAGACACAGGATGGTTAAAACGAACTACAGTACCTAGTGAAGGCCATGTAACATTACATGTTCGCTTTTGGGTGGTCGACCCCCCCTGTTCACCAGCGGGAAGAAGGTAACTATTCTTCTGATGGCCGGATCAGGAGCAGAAAGATTTGGCCAGTGGAAAGAAAACCATCTCAAACCTGAAGTGACGTCACGTCCAGGTTTAAAAACCAGGAACTGTACGTTACAGTAACCAGATGCGACATCAGTGTCGTCACTTCTGGGTCTTTAAATTCAAATTCCCTGCAAACAGGCGGGTGTCGGACTTTTTTTTTAAAAGTCTGATCTGCCTGTTCGCGGACGGACCTGGCCGAACTTCGCCCATCACCATCAGTAACCTTGAGAGTCCAATTAAAGCCTATGATGCCCTTAAATTCCAAGTTTTGCAGAAACTTTAATATTTTTGTAAAATGTGTCTCTACATAAAAAGGTCAGTTGGTTCAGAGAATGGGTGCAGCTAGAAACACATGCTTAACTTTCACACATTCTGCTAGAATGAAGACCTCCCTACTGGCCTGGTTGGAGAAATAAAGAGAGAATACTCACTTCTCGGCCTTGTGACTAAGATCAAGTGTAGAATCTGTTCTCATCAGTTCCCTATGGAGATTCCTTGTATAAACTTTTCCTTCAGGATTGGGTTCCAGGTTGGTGAGGGGAATGTATGGGGGTAACTTCTGCATTTCCTGGTTCAGCTTGGATGCCGAAGGGGCATGGTCAAGTGTCTCCATGGTACCTGGAACTTCCATGAGGGGCAATTGGTAGGTGGTGTTGGGAAGCCTTGTCCTCCCTGGTCTTTGATTTGGATCATTGCTGGCCTTTCCCGGGTAGAGGATGTGTGTCCATACTGGTCACCATGCCTCCTGGTAGGGGCAAGCTCTGCTGCTCTTGTTGTTAGGCCCACAGCTGACAGTGCCCCTGGTTGGGACCCAGGGGTGCCATAAAATTCACTGGCAGGGACCACCTTTTATGGCACTTTTGACACTGCCCACCGAAGCTACCTCCCAGGGGCGGCCTTTCGGCCTGACCAGATTAATTTTTGTAGCCGGCCGCTAGGCCTGCCCCATGCTTTGGCACATGGCACTTTGTTTTCATTCACAAGTTATGGTCCTTCAGGACTTAAACCCTGGAAAGTGGTGGGGAGAGACTGGCAGTCTCTCCAAGCTTGGGACCCTCTTCGGAGGTAAGCCCACCGAGGAAGTTCTCTTCGGAGGATTACCACACTCCCTTATATTTGGGAGTCCTGGCGCTGGTTGAAGTCACCTAGGGAACGGAACACCCCGAGGGTCAGATGGCTTCGGCTGTCTGATCCACTAGTAGCCCCTTTTTTGGGGAACTAGTCCTTAGCTCCTTAAGGAGCGGGACACCCATGGTGTGCACTTCACTTTTTGGCACTGGGTGCGAACACACTGAGTGAGTACTGCATGGCCCAGTCCTGCCTCCTTTGCTATAACATGCTGTATATTCATATATATACATGCTGTAGACTGTGGGATTCCATCCTCCGTCAGGTCACACCGCGGTATAATGACGTACAGCCGCTGCAAACTCTCTCCTACACTGTAGCTCAGTTTACCTAACGAAGCAGGTGATAAAATCCGCAGGAGACCTTACGTTATTTAAAATGTGTTTATTACCAAAATACAATATGAAAGTCCATATGTGACAAACTTTTCGTAAAGCAAAATAAATTATTCTAACATTTTACAGTATCTGTAAAAGGTAGTTGAAATACTAAAGGATTCCGCCTCCTTTCTCCGTTCAGTCTATCCCCGCCTACAGCGACATTCCTACATGTTAAGGCATGCACAGCGGAAGTATTTGGAGGTGCAGAATATACAAACAAGGGGAGATCGTGAGAAGCCATGTCCGTCTGTAACTGTCAGTTTTTTTTACCCAAGAGAACTTTGGCTTTACAATGGAAAAAAATAAAAAGTTAGTGTTACATAACGCAAGATAACCAAACCCTAAGAATATTAAGCAATGCAGTTCTATGGAGCACCATTGTTTCCCGAGGATGAGCTCTGGTATCCAGGTCAGAAACTTATATCATGAATACCGAGATATTCGAAGGGATATTTTCGAGCACTGTGCAATCTCAGCAACTAACAATTACCCGTGTAGACTTCATATGTTCACAGGAAAGGCGCAACGCCACAATTTTAGGACCCCCGCCCCCTCATTGTTAACAAAATCTTTAGGTCGTTATGTGACACAAAGGGAGCACCAAGGACATGGGTATAAGGGGTCATATTGGAATCATCTTGATGATGTTTTGTCAGGGGGCAATGCCCATTATACTCATTAAACCCAGAAGTCTGATGACATTAGAGGTAATGTAAGAGGTGCTGGGACTCCATAGTGGGGCTTTAGAGTAAAAGTGACATACGAGGTTTCTTTTTTTTTTTCGGCCAGCAGTTGTAAATAACAGTCATTGGTAACCCAACGCCTGCATGCGTGTCTATCCAAGAAGAAAGTCTACAATAGGGCAATTATAACGTTAAATGAAGAGTTAAAGTAAACACCCCTACCTCAGGGGTGGGCAAGCCAAGGCCCGGGGGCCATATCCGGATCATTCAACTTTTTGTTCCAGCCCTTTGCCACCTTGTCGGCCACACTAGTCCCGAAAAGGGGCATTACCCTCCCTGGCATTAAGGGCTTTTCCCGACATTTTTTGTGTCACGAAAAGCCACCATACAGGTGATCGCCGCCCTCCCCCACCTCTCTACACAACGTGATGCGTGCAGGGAGAAGTGGCGCCGCCTCCATTTACATGGAGTTCTATGGCACCGCCTCTTCGGTGTCACAGATGATGCTGAAAAATCGGGGCCGGAAGGAATCCCTGAGGCTGCAGCAATTAAGCCCGATCCCGACATGGGCACAGTTTGTTCTAAGAACAAACTGTGACCGTACTGAGATCAGGCATAACACCAGGGAGGTTAAGTTCCCTTCTAACTTCCCACCACACTTGTGGGCATCAGTGCTGCTGCTTGTTAGGAGCAGCTCTTTTGTTTCCAGAGAACTGGGCAACCCCTGTGAAATGGTAGCTTGACTCTGAAGGGGATCCCGACCCACAGGTTAAGAATCACTGTCCTTGAGGCAGCCACATTCCACCATAGGGAAGATGCAGCGTCATTGATGATGCCAGGCGGCCATTATACGGCTCTTGCTTCCGACCCCTCTGTCAAAGCCCACAAGTCAAAAAGTTTGCCCACCCCTGTTCCAACTCATCTAAAATAACCTATATACATATGATGCTCCTTGCACTGATATAATAACTAAAAGACTAATGACATAAAAGCTGATAAACACACATAAATATGAACATAATATGCAAGTATAAAAACGTGGTGTACTAAATTAAAACTCTTAAGGAAATTAAAAAATACATTGCATCCAAATAAAAAAATATTTGACAAATAAACTCTTTATGAAAGACTAAAAAGTGACATGTGTGTGAATGTGGGATCAGGTAATCTAGAAAGAATACATGTGCGATCATTACTGAGGCCTGCTCTCTGGGTCAGTGGGTGCACGCGGGGATCAAGGGTTTAGGGAGCCGCTACCCGCCACGGCTGAGGAAATACAGGCCAAGGTGACCCAAGTGCTAGTTAGAGGTCACGGCACACTTTAGCTTTACTCGGCTGCCCTGTGGCTACTATTAATCCCTCAGCTATCTCAGCCAGACGAACCCCTCATTTCTGGGTGGAAGCTCCTTCACCCCTATTTATCCTGATGGACCAAGAACCAGTTAACCTGGTAGCCTCACAGCGGAGGGAGGGATACTTTTTCAGTGTTGGGGGTTTAAGGCTTCGGTTTAGGTGAGAGCTTCTGGGGGTAGAGTGAGGGGTTCTGCGGGTAAGAAGGTTCGGGTGATGGGTTTTAGGGGTTGAGTTGTTCTGGGGGTCAAGGTAAGAGCTTCAGGGCTTATTTCACTATCCTGTCGAGACTTGCTACCCGCACTATATGCATGGCAGCACATCTTGACAGGGCAAGACAGATCATCAGAACACTGGAACCAGAGACCTGCCTACAGGGCTCAGGGCTACCAATTTGGGTAATATCTACCCAGAGCCCCAGCTCGGTTTGGTTTTAAATGGAGAGAGTTACTTAAACCAGAACTGTTTTTTTTTTTTTTTTTACAATCACGATTTCAGTTGAAACTTACAGACACTTGAAAATCTTTGTAACCTTACAAATTATCCATATTACAGAATACCCACGTGTCCTTGGTTGGGGTTAAATGTATTCCCATTGCAGCCAGAGCAAGTAATTCCTAATCCTATCTCTGTCCTTCTCTAGTTATACGTCTGCCACGGTGGTATAAGCGGTTCCATACATTCTCTGTGGAACAATGACAACCCGCTTAAGGTGGGCATACACGGCTTGAGGCCAGACCAGTCGATGAACCCTTGAGCATTTGCCGATTGAACGGCGTACTGATTCCTGTTCGATACATTAATTGGGGACTGGTCCCCATCTAAAGTAATGGCAATCGAACTGGGATTTACCAAGCTTTCTTCGTGCGAGATTGATAAGGGTTGCCGCACTCGATTGGCAAACAATCCATTGCCACAAACTCAACCCATGTATGCCCACCTTAAGAGGGAGCTTTGGGGGTGTCTATGACCTCTAGGTTGTGCAGCCACCAGAACTGAAACCAAAGGGCCACAAAGTCCCCGATCCTGCTCAACAGCCGCTAAACCTGGAGAAACCAAGACATGAGAATTACACATCTCTAACTTCCAAGCCATTGGTCTGGGTGTTACAGGACTAGAAGCTCATTCCCACCACACAGCACCCCCTACTACCATCAATCAGCCAGGTTTAGGATAATCTAAACACAAAGGGAGAACCATTGCCTAAGGGTCCCCACACACTGGTCGATAACCGTGCATAGAACATGGCCACCCTGTCTTCAAGCCGGATCAAAAGACAGCTAGTTCAAACCGGATACCAACATGGTAAATCCCTGTTTGAAGGTCCTTACTGTGGCTGGAGACCAGGGACCAATTCGCCGTTCCATTGACGGACATGTGACGTCATGATTAGAGATGGTAAAATTTTTCCCACTTGCTGACTTTGTGAGCTGATTGCAAAGCCTCTGAAAATGGTATCATCACCAAACTTGCTGGAGATGTAGAGAAGGGTTGAGGGTAGAATACAAAAAAAAGTGCACAAATTAAGTTCAAAGTCGAAATTCCAATTTTCGAAATTTTTACTTGACTTTAAACTTAATTTGTGCAAAAACTTTTTGTGTTAGAGACATACTTTTTTTTGAAGTATACCCTATAACCCCAACCCTTCTCTACATCTCCAGCAAGTTTGGTGATTATATCATGTTCAGGGGCTTTGCAATTAACTTGAAATCGTCGAAATGGTCATGATGACTCAAGCAGGTCATCGATCTAGCGGGTATCGACCCGTGTAAACAAATAAAAAAGTCAGACCTCTGAGTACATCCCATTACCTCAGTATATAGAAGCACGTTTTGTAATATATTACAGACCCCTTACTAGGGTGAGCCCCCACCTCGCACTTACAATTCTATTTTAAAGCCACACAAGTTGCACACAGCAGTCGATATCCTCAGAATTACCTTTCCTCCACGTACACCTTTCCCTTCCATCACAATCAAGTCAAGAGCCGCTCATTTGGAAATAGCACCAGCGATACAATGCGTCAGCTGAATACGCTGACAACTCGGTCGTTAAATCACATATAAATACTCAATAAATACGTAAGAAAAGCAAAAAAACTACACACCTTGTGTAATGCTAACAAAAATATATATATATATCTAAATAGGTTTACAAGAAAAACAAAAAATTGTTATAAAATCGGTTAACTATACAGCTATTTCCATGCCGCGCAATTGTTTCATGAGAACCATTACATAAAAAAAACATGGACACACAAAAGATGGTACCCTACATCAGTCGTGCCGGAACACGGCCACAACCTTATGGTCATAAAAAATCCAAATAGCTGTGGTTTGGTAAAAAATAAATGTACCCTATTTTGGCGTTAAACCAGCAGGCTGTCACTTAAAAAAAAGTACTTTGTATATATTTCTACAGGACAATGGTTGACAAACTTTCCTTGCAGGGCCCCCCTTTTAGGGACATGCAGCCCCTCCTCCCCATTCAAACACAGGAAAGAATGAGGGCCAGCGCCCCCCTGGAATACCTTCATGGCCCCCCAGGGGGCCCGCTCCCCAGTTTGGGAACCACTGCTATAGAGAAACTATTGAGGAAACATAAGAGATCTATAGTCGTGTTTAACGTGGTCATGATGGTTACTGCAATGCGCTGCTGTTATACCTACCATACTGGTGTATGGGAGACACTTACGCTGTGGTATTAAAATGCATGCTGCTTAACGCAATAGGGCTCATTCACCTAAAGGCCGTGATCGGGCGCGGGCGCAGTTGGACCCACGATCAGAATTACGCCACCCCCCATTTAGATCGTGGGCGTACGCAATTTTTCTGCCCTAATTGCGCCCACAGACATGAATAGATGCAATCAAAAATTAAGGGTGATTTTTTTTTTAAAATCCTGCGCAATTGACCACCTGCGTTCGTCACGCGCGATTTAAATGGCATCTGCCCCACGGCTGATCCCCGAAGTGGTAACATAGCCAGAGAGGAGAGGCGATCTGCAGCTGTTGCCCCCATGGTCCCCCTGCTCCCTGACGTGATGTATGGTGATAGTACTGCTGTGACATCTACTGGCTGAATTTGATATTGCATTAATTTAATCCATTGCATTAACCCAATTGATTTGAACACTTATATTACAGTTTTTTGGGGGGTTTTCCTGCTCTAAAACTGGGTGCGTCTTATAGTAAAAAAATACAATAGTTTGACTGTGAACCCTGAGTCCCCATTCAAAGTAATGGCGATCGAAAAGCGATTTACCAACATGTCAGATCCCTGTTTGATCGACATTTTCTTGGTGCGGGATCTATCACTGCAGCTGGGCAGCGTTCTATTCCAGAACGATCGTCATGAAAACACAAGACGATCGATCGCCCTGGTATCAAATGCTAAATGGACCTGTGTATGGGCCGCTTTGTAATAGAATTAGAATAGAATTCTATTACAAAGCGGCAAATGGTTAGAAAATTTGATATATATCTACAGGACCAGTGGCCATGACTGCTCACCGGCATCGAGAGGCATCAATGAGGATCAATTTATATAATAAATACAATTCTATACCCAGCTCCAGAGATCAGATTTCACCCACATGATCAGCAATGAGACCCTTATTGATGGGTTTTTTTCCCAAACACATTAGCACAAGTCAACCAGTTAAAGGAGAACCCTACCTAACTATCCATGTTTATTGGATACTCTTATGTTTGTACAGAAAATGTTAAAGTGGAAGTAGGCAAGTGGCGACATTGTGTGATCAGTAATATTCAGGTCCCACAGGATTCATCCCCCATTACACCTCCCTGAGCTCATGCTGCCTCCAGTGTAGACTGGAAATCAAGAAGTGATGTCAGACACCAGCTGCCTTGACACAGGGGCCCTGCAAGGCTATGTTCTTCTCTCTGCTCACTCCCCCTCCTAAGTGTTGACTGGCAGCGCTTATGGGGGGAAGTGAACAGGGAGTGATCAGAGCAGAGACACACACAGCCCATGCCTGCTATAATATAAGCCTTCAGCCAGTGTCTCACCTGTGCCCCACTCTGATCCCTGCTCTTTCCCTCCTTCCTCCATGATAAGATGTTGGGTAGTGATTTGAGTCTTGAGACTCAGAGCTGAGAGACCATGGCTGCAAGCTTAGAGCAGGGGTTATGTGTCTCTGCTCTGATCATTTCCTGCTCTTTTCCTCCAAAGTGCTGCCTGTCGACACTTAGGAGGGGGGGGGGGGGGGGGGGGGACAGGGAGTGAACAGAGCAGAGAGAAGAAACACTTACACGGCTCTGTATACAGAGACGTGCCTTATCTTCCAGTGCTTCATGTCATGCACAATACAAGGTAGGTTAGTGAGGAGAGAGACCCAGCCTAGCTTCATAGGCTTAACTTCAGTTATACCTACCATCACAATATGAACTATAACTACATTCTGCCCTACGCAATCACCACGGCAAATTAAGATTAGAGACATTGTGAAAACACTTTCAGGAGACTGCCAGACTCAAGCAATAAACATACCAAACAGAACAAAATCTCATGCCGTTGCTGAATCCCTGGCTGATGCTTTGGATGGGTATTGAGGGTCCGCAATGGCGATCAAACATGTATTTACCAACATGTTGGATCCCTGTCCGATTTACATTTTCTTGGAGTGGGATCGTTCACTCCAGGTGGGCAGAGTTCCATTTCTAAACGATCAGGCGCTTGATCACTTGGAAAACAAACAAAACCTTTACCCGTGTATGGGTACCTTAAAGCAGGGAACACGCATGTAGATATCGGCCATCCCCAAATCAATCCTGCGCGGAAAAAGGTGATATCGGACATGACCGCAAGCCACGGATGATGTCCATTGCTTTGCATGGGGACTGCAGGGTCTGCATGCAAAGCATCGTCAGAGCTGGAGGAGACAGCAGTGTGGTGTCTCCAGCTCCTCCAATATCAGGCAGCAGCGCGATTATGCAGGGAACCTCGAACGGCTCCTCAAAAGAACTTCAACTCTATGTATTTGAGCCAGCCTGTGTGGATTACACATTTTGCCAGTAGTTCAAATCCAAAAAGTCAGTGACCTTCCTCTAGCACAGCGGTTCTCAACCTGTGGGTCAGGACCCCTACCCCTAGGGGGTCAAATGACCATTTCACAGTGGTCGCAACATTCACTGAAAGCTAACAAACAGCAGCTCAGGTGCCCACAAGCCGGGTGGGAAGTAGAGAAGGGAGAGTAATGTCTCCTCCCACCCCGCACATCATTTCTGGGTGAGAAAATAGGAGAGAGGGGACATTACTCTTACCCGAGTCCGAAAGCAGAAGCGACCACTCCAGGACGTCACTTCCGCGGTCGCTGATCAAAAAGGTTGAGAACCACTGGTCTAGCATGTCCGAAGCCGATACAGCACAACACTGCTCTTTGGATGGCCTCACTAAACAGATCGGGAAGCGCCTTGTCTCAGCATCGCGCCATTATAGTTTTCGCATTAAACTTTTGAGAAAAAAAAAAAGGAAGTACACGCCAAGTTCAGCAACTACAAAACTACTCTGAAAAAAATAGCAAAAAACCCTCTAAAAATAACAAACTCCCTCAAAACAAGTTCTGTCTATAAATATCTTGTCCTTAAATAACGGAAACAAAAATATTTCTTCTAGAAGGGATAACCGAAAAAATGAAAGAAATCCTCCAATTTAATGCGCATCTAGATTTCATTCCAATATGCAGGCGTTTGCTGATACCAGCTCAGTCCTCACCCAGAACCCTACATACACTAGGGCTTAGGATGTTACACAGCATCATGTGACCAGAGGTTGCAGGCTAGAATTTAAGAGGGTCAAACCAGCCTGCGATAGACTTAGAATTCATGATTTTAGCACAACTGCAGCGTTTCCTGAACATCGAATGGCAGTGATTTTACTTGTCTGGATATACCTAATTATAAACGCTCGTTGGGAATAAAAAAAAAAAAAATGAAGTGCCTCTGTAGTCTCTTCCTTGTGACTAATGGTACCTTTTACTCTCTAGAGTGCGTGCCCTGTAATTATAGAATAAAAAACAAAAAATAAGTTAGACTCCACTAGACATCTGGGTCTGAGGTCTAGCTGGCGCTCCTCAGGATGTGGATTCAGACTTGTTCAGTATGATGTTGATGATCTCCCCCTCGTGTGCTTTCATGTGTTCCATCAGAAGTTCCTTACTGGTGGACTCGAACCCGCATATGCAACAGCAGAAGAGCAGAACGCACAGCTCGGTGGCCGGTCTTATTGGACTTTGGAGTTTTTCAGCGCTGCACAAGTTGCCTTGCGTCACGTTTTGGTTCTCTGTGTGACTTGTTAGTTCTCCCGCTGGGCGATTCACAGAAGAGAGAGCGTCAGCGTCCACCACTGCAGGGGAGTCCTCTGTTGTCTGCTTTGCCAGGGGGTCTCGCTGAAGCCTAAAATAAATTTAAAACCTGTAATTTCTCATTATTCAAATATAGTATAATCAAAGAAACGCTAAATAGAGAAATATCTGATTAAATTTTTAGAGGAGGATCTAGGACCACCTAGTGATTGGAAGGTAAGTATCACTGTTATGTCGTGCCGTGTCCTCCCTGATAGAATACATAGTGATTGGAAGGTATATATCACTGCTTGTTGTGTGGCGTGTTGTAAATCACTGCACTGCCACTGCAAGCTGGGGTACGGGTGGGTTTGCACATTGAATTTCCATTCAATTGATTCCCCGATCAATCACAGGGGGGCCTAGCTTAAGGAAAAAGCAGCAGCATCTTCTGCCTAACTCCCTTTCTCTGCTTAATGGCCATTACAGGGTGATTTCCTACCAGGAGTTCTGTGGGGGTTTTTTTTTTTCGGGGATGTGCCTCCTTTCCTTCCATGGACGGATACAATACATAGCATATTACATACAGAGGAGTCGAAGTCGAGGAGTCGGTATATATATGGTTATAAGACCTTCCCAATCCCTATGTATTTCATCAGGGGGGGACCCGGCACTACATAGCAGGAATAGACCTTTCCAATCACTAGTATTTTATCAGGGAGGACCGGCACTACAGAGCAGTGCATATATACATCCAACCCTATGTAATTCATCAGGGGGGGACCCGGCACACATAGCAGTGTGATATATACCTTCAATCACCTATGTATTTTATCAGGGATGGACCCGGCACTACATAGCAGGGATATATACTTCCAATCACTATGGTATTCTATCAGGGGGGGGCCGGCATACATAGCTAGTGTGATATATACCTTCCAATCACTATGTATTTTATCAGGGAGGACCGGCAATACAGAGCAGGTGTATATACCTACAATACCACTAGCTTCTATCAGGGTGGACCCGACACTACATAGTTGTTGGTAGATATAATGGAATTTATGGAGTGCTTAAAAGGTATATGGGGGGCCTGATAAAATTTTTTTTTATGGCTCCTCTACTGGTCAGCAGGAACAGTCCCAATTTAAGGGCCGATTGGCTACTTAGTATTAAAGTAGACCTACCACCTCTGATCTGCTTCTATTAGGGGAGAGTGTAGATTGGAGACTAATGAAAAAATAGTTTGTAAAAATTTAAACAAATACATGCAGCGACCCACCCATTCCCTGGTGGCTGCTGGCACGCTCCTCTCGTCCTTCCAGCTGAGCGCACTGGATGAAGGCAGGATGCTTGCTGCAGCTGAGAATGGCCCAAAATATAGATAATTGACTCCCCATGAGTATAGTAGAATCACCAGGCTTGCTGGTGACATAGAGTTGGGTTGGGGTATCTAAAGAAAAAAGTATGGTTTGCAAATAGTTTTGCATAATGAAGGTAAAAGTCAAAAATTTATGCAAAAAAACAGAGTATGTGAGAGCAAATGTTCCCACAGCCCTTCTTACAAATCGCAGTTGTGGTGGTGATACTGTGTTCAGGGCTTTACAACCCAACATTATCTACATCTTTACCAGCAGGGGGGAAACGCTCGATCCCAAAAAACTATATGACCTGTTGAACGTTACATTGATCGTTCAGGTTTAAAAAATGCATATGTTCGCTAGGGTTCATTACACAGTTATCAGGAAACCATAATTTTTCCAGCAACGGTCACCCAAAAGTGTGGCAGCTGGCAAATGCGTTGTTAGGTTTATGACCCTTTTCGGGCATAAGATGGCATAGGTGTATTACAGGGAAAATAGTTTGATGGATGGCAGAGCACCGGTGGTCCCAGTCTACCAACCCATAGGTTTTTCTCCATGCCGAGGCAAGGGGCGAGGGGACTTCACCTGGCCAACTTGCGTGATTACAATTACCCCGAAGTTGAGGATTCAAACAAAAGTATAAACAGCAACAGCTGTATAGAGATCGCTACATATATATAGTCATCAGGATATGATATACTTTATTGTTTGAATCTCTCAACTTCGGGGGGTATTGTAATAACGAAGGTGGCCAGGGAAAGTCCCTCGCCCTGCTTCGGCAGGGAGGAAACCTGAGGAGTGGATAGACTGGGAACCCACCGGGGTTCTCATCCATCAAACTATTTCCTGTAATATTTCATTGGGGATATTGGTCCAGCGCTGGGACACTGTGGTATGTCTCTTCGTGTTAACATAGGTGTATACCCAAATTTTGGCAAAACACATCCAAGCGCCTGCACGCTTTGTGTTAGCACTTCACACAAAGGTAAGTAGTTCGCGTCAGGGCGCCTGCTGGCTTTCCAACGGCTGTAACCGCCCGTGTGAAATTAATGGTTATGGGTATGCTTTGTTTACGGGAGTCCTGCTTCTGCGCGAGAGATACTGCTTCCTTGCATAATGCGGATAGGGACAGACATTCTACCCCCCCAAATTAAACAATGAACTGGGCATTACTCTTATTAAACACATTGATTGCTGATTTTAAAGCAAAATGTTTGGTCTGCCTTTAACCAGTTGTTGCCCCATTGGCTGCCATATGAGGAGACAGTAGGCTGAAATAGAAGCTTGTTATGAACCTCCATGTCAGTTCTGTGTCTGGTGGGGGATAAGTTACTGCGAACAAGGGTTTGCTATGTTTAGGAGGAATGCAAACCTGGTGTCCCGTGTTGCAGAGCTGCGCTCGCTAGTAATGGACAGCACTGCGGTGCAGCCCTTTTATGGCATTAACATTCCAAAGAGGTTGATAAGCAGGCCTAGAACGGACTCTAGCCGAATCACATGACAACATATTGTTAGTGGTTATGACACTGCGGCAGAAGAAGAGGAACAACTTTTATTGAAAAAGTTTCTTTCAATGCATTTCCTCATTTTACAAGATACTACAAGAGTACATCCGCTTGTGGCAGAGGATGGAGCCAAAGCTAAATGAAGGCACTTTACCTGATGCACAAGAAGTAGCTTAACCCTCCCCCTGTTTTCAATTTGCTAATTGCCCCCCCTTTAGATCACTCCGTACAAGATGCTTTTCTTTTTAGACCAATACCATCCTGTTCTGTGAACAATAACGTCTTCATCCCAAGGGCAAAAATGTGTTCCCATTCCCTCCAGTGAAGCCAAAAATCCACTGCTGATGGATTGTTTCCACTAGCTGTTCGGTTACAGCCGCCTATCGACCGCCCCCCAGCTGGCTGCACGCGGACATCCGTGCGTTGGATGCGGACCTTGTGGGCATCCGCAAACGGCCACTGAACCTTGAGCCGTTTCATGGTTTGAGGGTTTTTTCAAAACCATGACCTAACGAACGGGCAATCGATGCCTGCCTCAGCGAAGGTTGTTACATAAGACCCGCATCACTGGAGACGACGGACTTAGGCTGGGAAAGGCCGACGCACCTCCAGTTACAATGGAGGTCCTCCTTGGCGCCGCTACCCGCCCCCTTGCGTCCCCCCGGTTGGTGACGCGATCGGGGGCGGGACCCGGAAGATCGGCAACATGCGATGTCCCGACGCGTCAGAAAGACGGCGAGACCTCGGGCGTTCCTATGGATAAGGGATAATTGAATGTATGAAACTCAGCCAGAGTTTTAATTCGGGGCGAAACGCTCAGAAGGTAAGTGGGCCTGGCCAAGGGATGGATATGGGTGCGGTACGATACGGCTGCAGCCATCCGCACAGGAACGCCATTCAAGAGGATTGGATACTTTTAGGACTTGTTTCCAATCTGACACTAGCAGTACCATTCTCTGAAAACTACTGACAAACCCTATGGGAAGCACATTTTACAAGTAGATAGCATTATTTGTGTATTTCACATTTAGATTCTGATTGCAATAAAACATTGTGGGACACACTCATATCTCCTCCCATATGAATAACTGACTCATGGGTAAGTTGTTACTGCCAGATTGTTGTAAAATGGCCCTCTCCATAAGGTGGTCAGTGTGTTGAGAGAGGGTAATGCTAGTGTATAGACACATGTAAAGTTTCAGTCCGGCACCTCTGCCTGAGGTGGTGAAGACCTCCACTCTGGAATATAGAGTGAAAACTGCATGGTCCAGTCATGACACACTTCCTGTATGTTCACTTTTTAGGTCTGAATAGCTGTCCTCTTTTTGTTCTTAATTTTCTCTTCAAAGCTTTGAGTGTGTCGTATAGTCCGAAAAATATGTAATCTCAGGGCCCGGTTGTGTCCCTGAGTGGTTTGTTTTAATGAAAAGTATGCCTTTTGCAAGAGCAGCAGCGTTGTAGGATGTGGTTAAAATAGCAGGAAACGTGTAGGTCACGTATTTCGTGAAAGAAAAAGTTTTACTTTGTGTTCTCACGTGAATCCGTGATCTGTGCACCCGGGCATTCCTATACACGTGTCAGAGAGACTGTACGCTACACATCCACTGACTGTAGCGACAGGTTCTCCTGTTCTGTGTTTGTTTTCCTTTCTGCTCAGTTAAGTAAATCATTTGAGGCCGGGGGAAAAATGTTCACGCTTAGTGAAATGCTGAAGATCTAGATGGTGCGCGGCACAGACACTATGCATATTTCCAAAATATTCGAACATTTCGCCCCTTAATATTCGCAGTTTCCTGATCTCCAGTCATATAACCATAATTGCGTAATTTGGACCTGTGACCTGTTCTAACGATTCCCCGGTTTGGCAGGTCCTCATCCAGTTTCATTTCTCCGAGTGGAAGAGGAGGAGAGGGGGCGATAATAAACTTGCGTGATAGGCATATGTTAAAAGCCAATCAGCAACCCAGATGGTTGATCTGAGCAAGTCCATCACCCTCTCCTCTTTCTCTAGTGTTGTGGGGATAAACAGGACTGGTGAGTACCTATGCTCCCTCATTTTGTCACCAATAAATGGGAGTTGATGTATAATATATATTGCAGCACATAATCTGAGAATAGGGTCATATAGCGCATAAGCAGTTGGAAATTTATGTCGCCCTTTGTGATGCTGAGGGCCGCTTGGGGCCTCCATAGCCACTTAGTTGGCTGCCACTGATATAGCACTATATCAAGTCCTTTACTAAGTTGTCGCCCATCAACACTGAATCTGGATATAAGGCTCGGATCCCGCTCATAGAGAATGAATGGTTAAAAACAGGAAACCCCGCTTTGTCCAAGGCATGGCCGTGGCCATTGACCTTGATCGTACCCATAGAATTGAATGGAGCTGTAAAAAAAAATGCGTGCAGATAGGGACTTTTAACCGTGTCCATTCATTCCTATGGCGGATCCGGGGCCGAGGCGATTGGCCGCGGCTGACCACCCAAGTGGAGACACAGCCCTTAGCTTCAGTACCTGTCCTTAAAAATGGGACGTCTCGATCTCTTGATGGCATTGACTGGACCTTTTCCTCTGTGGTGATTAAGCAATATCTGATGGCCCTACACGACCTACGGGATCCCAACCACCTCTTACACTCGCCAGCAATTCCATGGTCCAGTAAAGCAAGCCCCCATTCCATTTCCCGAGGTCTATGGCTTCCAAAAACTTGCGGCCTTGCAGCAATGCAGAATCGTGGGGGCTTACGAGGACTGCCGGTGTGTGCTCTGATCATGCTAGGCGGGGGCTTCAGCAGGATCAGGACACACGGGTGCAGTCCTCTGGTTAATGGATGGAGGTTATTCGTATGACAAAAAGAGGTTTGTTGTCCAAGGCTTATTTAGGGGTCGCTGTCCTGTGATGGAAGACACAATTACGGGAGTTAGATTTGTGGTTTTTTTTTAAGTTTTTTTTTTTTGTGCTTTAAGCATAATCCTCTCATCTAGTCATCTATTCCATTCGTTGTTGCTCTATGGAAGTTGAAAGAGTCCATGAAACGTAGGGCCCTCCAAAAACCCTAAGAAAATGTGTTATGTTACACACCGCAGGGAGGGGACTAGATATCTGTAGTCCTTTCTGGTTTCCCATAGGAATGCTAGGAATTTTTCCACCCCCATAGAAGAAATACATGAAAATTTGTAGACATGGTGTGTTGCATACAGTACATTCACAAAGTGTTTTTAATATTTTTTTCTTTATAATTGGAAATTTAAAAATTTTTTTTTTTTAGGGTGATGGAAACAGAGAAAGTGTTGGTCTCCTGGATACCCAAAAGTTGATGCGAAGTCAGATGATGATGCCAAGAAAACCGACAGAAATGAAAACAAAAATGTAACGGACCCGTTGATTTAGTGTGATCCAGAAGAAGCTCACTGCCACTGGTTAAGGTGCAGAGAACGCTAGGACTCTTGAAGGAAAGAAACGTTCCTACCCAGTAGAAAGATGGAGGTACGCGGTCAGTTGTCCAAGATGGGCCGACCTAGCCAAGGTCAGCTCCAAGAGGGCAAGGAGGAGCTCCCATCTAGCACAATAGAAAGCTCTTCAGATAGCAGCAGGAAAGATTGATGTGTCTACAGTGCGCCTCTGCAAGTTTGTCTCCCCCTTCTTTGCAAAATTCTACAAGCCCATGTGAAAACTCAAGGGCAGCAGAATGAAATCATCTATGTGTCGAGTGCCACTTGATTTTAAAATCCCACAGAGAGTTGGAAAGCTCACATTAAAACGCAGCTGCGAAGAACAAAAGTTTACTGCCCCGTCGAATATTAAAGTAACAACGCAATTGGAGAAAAGTCACTCAGTCCAAACGACCCACGAGCTGCCAGAAAAAAGTGGTACGCCTAGAAGCGTACGGGCTTATCGATGTCTGATATGTCGGTATACGTGCGGCCAACAGCGAAGGTTAAAAACCCACCGCTTGGAAGCACAGCAGGGGAGGTTTGGTTGATGCTTTGTGTTGGGTTTTGGGATCTCCATTTTATTTTTGAGAGAAGAGAACGACTCAGTCAGCGAGCTACAGATTCCCACCGTTGCGCCACACTCCGCAGCGGAGGAAGCGAGTCTGTGCTATCGCGATACCGAAATATAAAGCAGGAAGCACCAAAGCTCTGTTCCTCAGGAACAAAGCGTGGTGCCAAAGGAACTTCCAGTTCAGTAAAAGAGACAGAAACGGCCAAAGCAAAACGGCCCCTCCAGCTCCTCTACAGAAATAATGTAGTTGACGCCCCTTCGGACCACCGACAGGACTGCCTGCTCCGAGAGAGCCCGCTATCCTCCGATCAGAAAAAATAATTAGCTGTAGCCAAAACAAAAAGCGGCCCACGTGAACGTATCGTGGAACGCTTGCCCGGGGCAGAAGAAAGAAGAGAACAGGTGCCCCAGGAAACCTTTTGGTTTAAATGAAGACCGAAGTCAAAAAGAAACTCGAGTCCCATATTGGTGTATCTGTCGATCTTTACCCATGGCAGACAGACGCGGTAGGGTAGTAGAAAGCGAGGAGATTATTATTTGGATGGAGTAACCCCGGAAAGAAACAATTCAGAATACGGAGTCTCTGATGAGAAGTCAAATCCAGTGAGGAGGAGGACAACTTCCGAGTGTTGAGGCTTCATCATTGGGCCGCCGAGGCACTGGTGAACCAGCCGATCCAAAGTAGTGGGAATGTCCCAAATCCAGCCTGCGTGCTAATCCACCATCAAAACTCTGTCGATTTTCCACGACACTGGGCAGGGAGACGGTGGACACGTCGATGAAACCTGTCCAAGTGGAATCCTCTAAGATGCCCAGAGGCGCTGAATGATCTTCACCAGAAGGAGACGAGAAGAAAATAACCTCACACAGACTCGATTGAAACGGGAATTAAGCACTTCATTACTCAAAGTGATGAGAAGAGACGAGACACCGGACGGATCAGATGCCACGGACCGTATGATGATCCTGAAGAGTTACAGGACAAATGCCACAGACGAGAGACGCCAGTGCCTGGCCTTGGCAATAGCTTGTGGAGTACTTACATCGGCGCTGAACGCCCCTCCTTACCGATGCCGACTGTGCAAGTACCAGTGCCAATAAAGGTGACATTAAGCAGCACTGCGGGGGTCATGGCAGAGGGCAGCCTTACCCCAGGTCCATCTGTGAGCACATCGCAAGAGATAGCGGACGACCCTGCGTGGAGAACCACATGATCAACCATTGCAAGGCCTCAAGTATGAGTGCAAGCTTTGCCCAACGACTCCTTATATTGACAAGGTACATGAGTTGTGGGGCTGGAACTTCGACAGCTTTTAGAATATGTCCCACGTAGACGATATCGCAGTTGCAGTCACGATTTTCTATGACCAATCGGCTTGTTTATTGCATACATTTAGTTGAATGGGCTTGTCCCCCCACTTAATCAAATGGCCGTGATCGGACACGGTTGGACCCGCATTCAGAATTGCGGCTCCCACATATGATCGGGGCGGTCGTGATATTTTGCCTTGATCAAAAAATAAAGTCATTCATTCTCTATAGGTTTGTTTTTTTTATAAGACATTATTTTATTTTTTTTATCTTGTGCAAAAATCGTCTGGTCAAACCTGCGCAAATGAAGTCGCGCGCCCCTCCGGCTGATACCTAGGAGGAAATGCCCTTACATCTTACTCATTTTTATTTTCTCCTTTCTTTCTTAGCTGGCATACACGGTCCATTCCTGAACGATGGATGCCGCGCACCATCTCGACATTGACCCCCCTTTTAAGGATCGGGTCGATGCAGAATTGGAGGGCTCTGCAACGCTGACAGGGATTGGAATGAATCACCCCCGGATTCCTGTTCGGATCGCACAGGTTGCGACAGGACAGTAAATTTAATCTGAACCCCGTAGTTATGCTGCCCCCAGCCGATTATGAGCTGCAGAACAGAGTGCATACGATCCTCGGCACTAGCAGGCGGGGCGTGATTACCTAATCACGATGCGGACAGGAATAGACGGTACACGTACCTTCTATTCCCGTTTTTCTCTTTCCTTCTTTTCTTTCTTACTCCTTTCGCTTTTCTCCTTTTTCGTTTACTCTTTCGCCGTTGGTCTTCTTCCTTTCTCAAAACTGTTAATCCAACCATCTTTACTAGTAGTTTATGACCCGGATGAAAAGGTTCTAACTTATGGTGAAAATTAACAACTTTCTAAATTAACCTCTGGTGTGGGACTTTGGTCTTTTCACAAAACTTTGTGTGCGAACAGTAGATAGATGTACATGAAAGGATGTAGTGCCCCCCACCCTCTGTGCATTATCCCACAAATGGTGTCTGATGGTTTACGCAGACATTTTCTGTTTTTTTTTTTTGTCTAAAAAAAAAAAAAAACCTGACTCGACACCACCCTTTACAACCCTGTATTGTAAATAAACCACCAAGCCACGGTTTTTAAAAGGTTAAAAACTCAGAAGAAATATAAAACACGTTATCATTTTTCGGTATGTAATGGTTTTTTAAGTTACCATTTGGTCACTACATATTTTCCAACCCTAGGATTAAGGATCTACTTCATATGGGGTTGAAGCTGTGCAGATACCCAGGAGTAAATTCACATGCCATGAAAGGGATGTCGAGCCGCCCATACATATGCTTGACTTTCATCCCCGCCTATAACACACCCCAGCGTTTATCTGGACCATCCTCCCGAGAATAAACGTTAGGGCACTACCATCTGCTCTGTGTCTGCTCGGCAAGCAGACCGGAGAACGCCTGGAACTTGACATAAGTTTTACCTGTCCATAACTTTTATCCTTGCTAGGGAAGTTGCTGTACATCGGCCATTATTACCACCGACCTGTGCTATGTCTATTCAGGGACATGCCTTAGTAGGTGTAACATTCCCACGTGTCCTTTCCGTATGGTTGATGACAGCTTCACTAAAAAATAAGATTTGTTTCTTCTGTACAGTAATGAGGGTAACCTTTGCAGAGAGATAGAACTCATTGAAAGAGAGGCACCGAAACATCTAGATTCCGGGTATTTTGGGAAGTGATTGATAGGCTTCGCTCATGTACGAGGAGGCGAAGAGCGCTATCCCCCTGGAAGGTGGAAGGCGGATGTTTACTGAGAGTATTAACTTACATTATAAACACCTTTTTAACTTTTCTTCTTAAACCAACACATGCAACGTTGGCCTGGGAGGGTTACATGATTTTTTGGTGCAGACAATTAAGCAGAGTAAAAAACATGCATGCTACTTCTGGTCTGGGCAGCATTGTGCCTGCCTGATGCCTTCATTATCATGTATCTAAGAAAATGGAGTCATCAAGTTTTAGCAATTCCATTATATAATCTCGAAAAAAAACACCGTGTCTTATATAACTTTTTGCTCCCACAGTGCCCTACGTATTATTTTCGGGGGATGTTTATATTCAATGAAGGAGAAAAGGCACTGGGGTATGTGGGGGGGCACTACTTACAAAATAAAACGGGGGGGATCTGAGGGGGAATCAAAATGCGCACAGGAGACTCGGAGGTCAGATTACATTTTAGGAACCTTTGATACTCCTGTGTCATTGTGATTGCCCCCTCGTGATCCAGAGTTACAGTCCTTATCTTCGGGGTTGCCATTATTTGCGGGGGGATGCCGTTATATTTCAGTATGAGGACAAAAATGTAAGGTTGCCTTATTTTCGGGAAAACAGGGTTTAAAGCTGGATTTAAGACTCTTTCTATGAATCTTTTTGTGAGATTGACCTGGTGATACGTCATTCGGTACGGCTGGTCGGGCAGGAGGAATTGGCTGGCACACTTGTGTGTCAGCCAGTACTTGCGAGAGATTATAGCATTAGAGGTGTGATTGAAAGCTGGGCATAGAGGTTAGATTTGTGGCAAATTTCGCATTGAAAAAAACACAAATCGGCCACAAAGCCTAGGCCCAGTTAAATATCAATCTTTGTTAAGAATACAATCTATGTTGTAAATATAGCCATTAGGGACTCATCAACAGTTGTGCATAAAAGTCCCGGGTACCTAGTCTCCATTTAGGAATAGGCGTTTGGGACACCGTATAGATATGGGCCAGAACGATGGGCAGATTCAATTAAGAGCGCCGTGTGCGCTCATGGCATCGACTGGCCAATATCTAATTGCGCCTCCCTGTTTCGAGCGGGATTGATAGGTCCTTGCTCTTAAAAGGGGATTGCCGCAGTCGATAGGGGAGATCGACATGGACCGTTGCTACATAGA
Organism: Ptychadena robeensis; assembly: GCA_036250615.1. Lineage (NCBI taxonomy): Eukaryota > Metazoa > Chordata > Amphibia > Anura > Ptychadenidae > Ptychadena > Ptychadena robeensis. Next base: position 58,988,372 of record CM070041.1, on the reverse strand, counting down.
GACTATGGGTCACCCAGGCCAAAGCAGTGGCTGAGATGACACAAGTACTGTGTCTCCAGCTCCTTAATATCGGACAGCACGCGTGATGATATAATTGCGCTGCTGAAGGGAACCTCCAACGGCATCAATCTTAACGACCGAAAGGGGGGAGGGGGAACACTACCAGTAGGTCGTCTCACAAATTATCCCTGAACAACAGGGACAAAGGGTGGGGAATTTAGAGGCGAGGTCAATGGAAGAGGGTAGAGTCTAATACCCACGGACTTAGGTTCCGAGGATAGGAAGTCCAAGGTATAGTGCATCATCATAAATAGTCCTAAAAAACACACAATAATCCCTACAGCCAGTGATATATAGTAACAATAGAAAAATGGTTGTACCGAGGGTATAGATACTGTCTATAAAAACATATACAAGAAGATATTTTCACAAAGTACAAGAAGTTGTCGCCCATGTCCCCGGTGGGCAGGGTGAGATAATGGAACCACGAACATGAAATGGTGATTTAAACCCCGACATATGTCTCACTACATTCTTCATCAGGGGGTCCACATGGTTGTTGGTCCAAATGGCTCGCTGTGAATATATGGGTGTTAGGCTCGGGTCCAATAATATTTACCCAGGGTATACTAAAATAAAAAGAGAAAAGTTTTACCCCATGGTCTCCGGGCCCAGTGCCTGGGTCGACGGCAGAGAGCTGCCTGGCACGGGGGAACGAGGGGACGGGCCTCTCGGAAGCAATGTGCCACGGTAAACAGTGGATTTGCGTACAGTAGGAGTAATATGTAGGGTGAGGTTATACGGGAAAAAGTATAGCATGTCTGTCAGTAAGTTATCCGGTTGATATCCATGGAGTGCCAAGTAAGTGCTAGTGCCACTGTGCCAAGGATAATCATAATAAATCATAACTGAGTGGAGGGTGATGTGCGAGCAAGGTCGGGGTTGTAGTGATGGAACCAATGTGTGTGTGTATGCACGTGTGTATGCCAAAATCAAGGAAGGTGACCCAATTGGGATGCCCCCAAATAAACAATAAACAGGTGAATGTCAAAACAAACCAGTCACACGTGGAAAGGTTGCAAGGGGAAAAGAAAGGTGTGCAATGACAGTGAAATATTAAACACAAAGCTCCATATTAAAGCTGTGTGTTCCCGCTTTAGAGGTTGGTGTGTTTCTTCAATCTCTCGGCTTGTGCCTCTCTATTTATTGGGATGTCGACATAGAGATTCCAAATTGAACTGACGGGAGTAATTGTCAATATGGGATAAGAGAACCTGTTGCTTCGCCTTGCATTTGAAAACATAGATTATTCTAGAGAATAAGTGTGATATTGTAGATATCCAGTAACTCGGTTAGGGAGAAATGTTCCACATATTTTGACGGTCATTGACTGAGTATTGATCTTTTTTAATGTAATGATCTGTTTCTTGGCAATTTCATGTACAAACCACCATGTCTAAGGTCCTGTATCGGTGTTTGTGATACTGCAGCTTATACCAGTCATACATATGTTGGGGTTCGCAATCACATTAGAATTCACACTTCTGACAAGCCGTACAGGAATGAATGTCTTACCCTTTTATGAAACCCAATTATAATGTAATAAGCTTGTCACAGTGCTGACTTGTGTCGTCTTTCGGTGAGAGCGTTATTGTAAAACAGGTTCAGGGGGTCACAGCTACACCTAGTAACTGGCACAGTTGCATTAAGAGACAATTGATCTACCATCTTGCTGTGATTGTTGATTTGCTTAATTCAAGTCGCCATCTGTTTGGCAGTGTTCAATGTGTGGTTACGTTTTGCAGTCACCTCCATCCTTAAAATAGCACATGTGAAGGCATGCCAGCGATCAGAATACAATACGAGCAAGTAAACAAGGCCATAACGAGGGCAACAAGACAGAGCACACGGTGATGTAAAGACAGAAATGTAAAACTTATTCTCAAAATAAATCGTTAATCCGTCCACCACCAAAAACTCCTGCCGATTCAGGGCACATGGCCTGTAGGGCGGACCGGTAGAGTGGAAACCCTTCTTTAGGTACAATGTTAGTTGCACATTCTGTGATTCTTTAACCTGAGGGCAGAGGACTCTGCATGACTAAAGGCCCCACATTTAACATCCCTACAATGTTACCATACAATTTTGTACAATACAGATTTTTCTCTCGACCAAACAATGTAATAGGAGGAGCTTTCTAAACCTTCCAATCACTGTGTATCTATCAGGGACGGACCAGCCCAATACATAGCAATGATATATTGACCTTCCTACTCACTATGATTCTATCAGGGAGGACCTCCGCATTACATAGCAGTGATATATACTTCCATCACTATGTATTTATCAGGGAGGAATCCGCCACTACATAGCAGTGATAGATACCTTCCAATCACCTGAATTCAATAAGGGAGGACCCAGCAACTACTAGCAGTGATATATACCTTCCATCACTATGAATTCAATCAGGGAGGAACCAGCCACTACATAGCAGTGGATATATCCTTCCAATCACTATGAATTTATCAGGGAGGACCAAGCAATACATAGCAGTATATATACCTAGACAATCCCTATGAATTCAATCAGGGAGGACCCGGACCAGCACTACATAGCAGTGAATATACTTCCAAGCATTGTATTCTATCAGGGCGGAACCAGCACTACATAGCAGTGATATTACCTTCAAGAAAATATGAATTCAATCAGGGCGGGACCCAGCAATACATAGCCAGTGATATATACCTTCCAATCATATGAATTCAATAAGGGAGGACCGGCATTAATAGAAGTGGATATATATCTTCCAATCACATTGTATTTCTATCAGGGAGACCCGGCACTACATAGGCTGTGATATATACCTTTCCAATCATAGGTATCAGGGAGGACCCGGCCCTACATAGCGGGATATATACCTCCAATCACTATGATTCTATCAGGGAGGACCCAGCCACTACATTAGAGATACAGTGATGGAGCGTAATCCCTGCTATGTAGTGCGGGTCCTCCCTGATAGAATACATCCGTATGGACGATAATTTCATGCATGGTGCGGGCCTCTCCCTGATAGAAACTAGTGATTGGAAGGTATAGATCACTAATTAGTCCGGGTCTCCCTGATAGAGACATAGTGATTGGAAGGTATATATCCTGCTATCGGGAGGACCCAGCACTTTACCATGCGAGTGATATAGTACCTTCAATCACTATGTATTATATCGGGAGACCCCGGCACTATAGCTGTGGATATATACCTTCCAATCACTAGTATTTATCAGGGAGGAACCGGCACGACATAGCAGGGAATATCTAACCTTCCAATCACTATGTATTCTATCAGGAGGACCACAGCACTTACATAGCAGTGATAGAATTACATAGTGTTGGAGGTATATATCAGGGAGACCCGGCACCTTGACATAGCTGTGATATATACCTCCAATCACTCTGTATTCTATCAGGGCAGGACCGACACTTACAT
>CM070041.1:58971631-58983302 GCA_036250615.1 Ptychadena robeensis | reverse complement strand
TCAGGGAGAATTTTGTGAGACGGACACTACTGGGTAGTGTTCCCCCTCCCCCCTTTTCGTCGTTAATATTGGAGCCGTTGGAGGTTCCCTGCAGCAGCGCAATTATATCATCACGCTGCTGTCCGATATTAGAGGAGCTGGAGACACAGTACTGTTTCCAGCTCAGCCACTGCTTTGCATGGTGACCCATAGTCTCTATGTAAAGCAACGGTCATGTCTGATCTCCCCATATCGAATGCGGCAATCCCCGTTTACGAGCAGGACCTATCAATCCCGCTCGAAAACAGGGATGGCCGCATTAGATATGGGCCAGTTAGATGGCCATGAGCGCACACGGCGCTCTTAATTGATCTGCCCATCGTTCTGGCCCATATCTATACGTGTGTACCAAACTCCTATTCCTAAATGAAGACTAGTACCCCGGGACTTTTAAGGCACAAAATTTGATGAGTCCCTAATGGCTAGATTAAAACATAGATTTATTATTATATAACAAAGATTGGATTATTTAAGCTGGGCATAGGCTTTGTGGCCGATTTTTTTTTTCAGCGAAATTTGCCACAAATCTAACCATCTATGCCCAGCTTCAATCATCAACTCTATGCTATATCTCTCCAAAGTAACTGCCGACACACAAAAGGGTGCCCAGCCAATTCTCTGCCCGACCAGCCGTACCGAATGACGTTATCACCAACGGTCAATCTCACAAGAAATAGTCATAGAAAGAGTCTATGCCCAGCTTTACCCTGTTTTCCCGAAAATAAGGCAACCTTACATTTTTGCCTCATACTGAAATATAAGGCATCCCCCCGAAAATAAGGCACCCCTAAGATAAGGTACTGTAACTCTGGATCAGAGGGGGCAATCACAATGACACAGGAGGATCAGAAGGGGTTACTAAAATGGTAATCTGACCTCCGAGTCTCCTGTGCCATTTTGATTCCCCCTCAGATCCCCCCCGTTTTATTTTAAGTGACCCCCCACAATACCCCAGTGCCGTTTTCTCCTTCATTGAATAATAAGACATCCCCCGAAAATAAGACGTAGGGCACCTGTGGGAGCAAAAAGTTATATAAGACACGGTGTTGTTTTCGAGATTATATAAATGAATTCTAAAAACTTGGATGACTCAATTTCTTAGATACATGATAATGAAGGGCATCAGGCACATGCTGCCCATACCCAGAAGTAGCATGCATGGTTACTGCTTAAATTCTGCACCAAAAAATCATGTAACCCTCCCAGGCCAACGTTGCATGTGTTGGTTGTAAGAGAAAAGTTAAAAAGGTGTTTATATGTAAGTTAATATCTCAGTAAACATACCGCCTTCCAGGGGATAGCGCTCTTCTGCCTCCTCCGTACAGAGCGGAGCCTCATCACTCCCAGAAGACCCGGAATCTAGATGTTTCCGGTGCTCTCTTTCATGAGTTCTCAGCTGGCTCTGCAAAAGGTTACATTCAATTACTGTACAGAAGAAACAAATCTTATTTGTTTAGTGAAGCTGTCATCAAAACATACTGAAAGGACACGTGGAATGTTACAACTACATAGCAGTGTCCTGAATAGACACAGGTCTGTGTAATATGGCCATGTACAGCAACTTCCTAGCAAGGAATAAAAGGTTATGGACATGGTAACTTAGGTCAAGTTTCCAGGGCGTTCTTCAGGTCTGCTTGCCGAGCAGACAGCAGAGGCAGATGTAGTGCCCTACGTTATTCTGCTGGAGGATGGTCCAGATAAACGCTGTGTTAATAGGCGGGATGAAAGTCAAGCATATGTATGGGCTGCCTCGACATCCCTGTCATGGCATGTGATTTACGCCTGGGGTATCTGCACAGCTTTCAACCCCATAGGAATATAGCCTTAATCCTAGGGTTGGAAAAATATGTGTGACCAAATGGTAAATTAAAAAACATTACAATACCAGAAAAATGTATAACGTGTTTTTATTTCTTCTGAGTTTTTACCTTTTAAAAACAGGTGGCTTGGGTTTATTTACATACAGGGTGTAAAGGGTGTGTCGAAGTCAAAGGTTTTTTTTTTTTTTTTAGACAAAAAAAAAAAAAGCAGAAAATGTCTGCGTAAACCACAGACACAATTTGTGGGATAAGGCACAGAGGGTGGGGGGCACTACATCCTTTCATGTAAATCTAATTCTACTGTTCAGCACACAAAGTTTGTGAAAAGACAAAAGTCCCACCAGAGGTTAAGTATAAAGTTGTTAATTTCACCATAAGTAGAACCTTTTCATCAGGGTCATAAACTACTAGTAAAGATGGTTGGATTAACAGTTTGAGAGAAGGAAGGAAAGAAAACGGAGAAAGGAGTAAGAAAGAAAAAGGAGAAAAGCGAAAGGAGTAAGAAAGAAAAGAAGGAAAGAGAAAAGCTGGGAATAGAAGGTACGATGTACCGTCTATTCCTTGTCCGCAGCGTGATGATGTAATCACGCCCGCCTGCTAGTGCCGAGGATCGGATGGCACTCTGCTTCTGCAGCTCATAAGTACGGCTGGGGGCAGCAGAACTAATGGGTTCAGAATTAAATTTACTGTCCTGTCAGACAACTGTGCGATCCGACAGGACGGCTGATTTCAGTCCAATCCCTGTCAGTTGCAGCCTCCAATTCCTGCACGACCCGATCCTTAAAGGATGCGAGAGGGTGCGCGGCATCCGATCGTGCAGGAATTGGACCGTGTATGCCCAGCTTAAGAAAGAAAAGGAGAAAAGAAAAAATGAGTAAGATGTAAGGCTATGTTCCCTCATAGGTGATCAGCCGTAGGGGCGGCGCGACTTCATTTGCGCAGGTTTGACCAGACGATTTTTGCACAAGATAAAAAAAATAAAATAATTGTCTTATAAAAAAAAAAACACGCCTATAGAGAATGAATGGACGTGATTTTTGATCAAGGCAAAAATATCACGACCGCCCGCGATCAGAATGTGGGGAGCCGCAATTCTGAATGCGGGTCCAACCGTGTCCGATCACGGCCATTAGATGAAGTGGGGACAAGCCCATTCAACTAAATGGATGCAATAAACAGCGATTGTCATAGAAAATCGTGACTGCACTGCGATTAATCGTCTACGTGGGAACATATTCTAAAAGCTGTCGAAGTTGCCACCACAACTACATGTACCTTGTAATAGAAGGATTCGTTGCAAAGCTTGCACTCATACTTGATGGCCTTGCAATGGTTGATCATGTGGTTCTCCAGGTCGCCGCTATTCTCTGCGATGTGCTCACAGATTGGACACTGGTAAGGCTGCCTCTGCCGATGAACCCGCAAGTGCTGCTTAATGTAACCTTTATTGTCACTGGTGTAATGGCACAGTCGGCATCGGTAAGGGCGTTCAGCGCGAGGTAAGTACTCCACAAGGCTATTGCCAGAGGCCAGGTCACTGGCGCTCTCGCTCTGTGCATTGTCCTGTAACTCTTTCAGGATATCATCGTCCGTGGCATTCTGATCCGTCCGTTCTCTCAGCTTCTCAATCACTTTGAGTAATGAAGTGCTTATTCCCGTTTTCATCGGAGTCTGTGTGAGGTTACTTTTCTCTCTCGTCTCCTTCTGGTGAAGATCATTCAGCTCCTCTGGGATCTTAGAGGATTCCACTTTGGGACAGGTGTCATCGGACGTGTCACCGTCTCCCTGCCCGGTGTCTGGATCGACAGAGTTTTGATGGTGGATGAGCCGCAGGCTGGATTTGGGACATTCCACTACTTGGATAGGCATGGTCACCAGTGCCTCGGCGGCCAATGAATGAAGCCTCAAACACTCGGAGTTTGTCCTCCTCCTCACTGGAGGTGAATTCTCATCAGAGACTCCGTATTCTGAATTGTTCTTTCCGGGGTTACTCCATCCAATAATAATCTCCTCGCTTTCTACCGCGTTCTTGTCTGCATGGTAAAGATCGACAGATACACCAAGATGGGACTCGAGTTTCTTTTTGACTTCGGGGTCTTCATTTAAAACAAAAGGTTTCTGGGCACCTGTTTCTTCTGCCCCGGGCAAGCGTTCCACGATGACGTTCACGTGGCCCTTTTTGTTTTGGCTACAGCTAATTATTTTCTGAGCGGAGGAGAGCAGGCTCTCTCGGAGCAGGCAGTCCTGATCGGTGTCCGAAGGGGCGTCAACTACAATTATTTCTGTAGAGGGAGCTGGAGGGGCCGGTTGGCTTGGCGTTTCTGTCTCTTTTACTGGAAGGTCCTTTGGCACCACGCTGTGTTCCTGAGGAACAGAGCTTTGTGCTTCCTGCTTTATTTCGGTATCCGATAGCACAGACTCGCTTCCCTGCGGAGTGTGCGCAACGGTGGAATCTGGTAAGCTCGCTGACTCGTTCTCTTCCTCAAATATGGGGTAGGAGCAGTCAACCTCCCCTGCGTGCTTCCAAGCGTGGGTTTTTAACATTCGCTGTTGGCCGCACGTATACCGACATATCAGACAGCGATAAAGCCCGTACGCTTCGTAGGCGTACCACTTTTTTCTGGCAGGCTCGGGGTCGTTTGGACTGAGTGACTTCTCCAATTGCGGTTGGTCTTTAAGATGCGACGGGGCAGTAACTTTGTTTTCGCAGTGCGTTTTAATGTGAGCTTCCAACTCTCTGTGGGATTTAAAAGTCAAGTGGCACTCGGAGCACATTAAGATGATTTCATTCTGCTGCCCGTGAGTTTTCACATGGGCTGTGAGAGTTTCAAAAGAAGGGGAGACAAACTTGCAGAGGCTGCACTGGTAGAACATCACTTTCCTGCTGCTATCTGAAGAGCTTTCTATTGTGCTAGCTGGGAGCTCCTCCTTGGCCCTCTTGGAGCTGACCTTGGCTAGGTCGGCCATCTTGGACACTGACCGCGTACCTCCATCTTCTACTGGGTAGGAACGTTTCTTTCCTTCAAGAGTCCTAGCGTTCTCTGCACCCTTAACCATGGCAGTGAGCTTCTGGATCACACTAATCAACGGGTCGTTACATTTTTGTTTCATTTCTGTCTGGTTTTTCTTGGCATCATCATCTGACTTCGCATCAACTTTTGGTATCAGGATACCAACACTTTCCTCGTTTTCCATCACACCTAAAAAAAAAAAAAGTTTTAAATTTCCAATTATAAAGAAAAAAATATATAGAAAACACTTTGTGAATGTACTGTATGCAAACACACCTATGGCTACAATTTATCATTTATTCTTCTATGGAGTGGAAAATTCCTAGCATTCTATGACCAGAAAGGACTAGCAGATATCTAGTCCCCTGCGGTGTGTAAAATTAACACAGTTCTTAGGTTTTTGGGAGGGCCTACGTTTCATGGACTCTTTCACTTCCATAGAGCACAACGAATGGATAGATGACTAGATGAAGAGGATTATGCTTAAAGCACAAAAAAAAAAAACTAAAAAAAACCACAAATATAACTCACCTTAATTGTGTCTTCATCCAGGGACAGCGACCCCTAAAATAAGCCTTGGACCACCTCTTTTGTCATACTAATAACCTCCATCATTAACCAGAGGACTGCCGTGTGTGCCTGATCCTGCCTGAAGCCCGCCTAGGCAGGATCAGGCACACACGGCAGTCCTCTGTAAGCCCACAGCGATTCTGCATTGCTGCAGGCCGGCAGGTTTTGGAAGCCATAGACCTCTGTAAATGGATGGGCGTTGCTTTACTGGACCATGATGCTGGCGACGTGTAGAGAGGAGGGTGGGGAATCCCAGTAGAGTACAGTGTAGGGCCATCAGATATGGGCTATCACCACAAGAGGAAAAGTCAAGTCTATGCCATCAAGAGATCAGAGACGTACATTTTTAAGGAAAGAGTACTGAAAGCTAAGGGCTTGTCTCCACTTGGGTGGTCAGCCGCGGCCCAATCGCCCCGGATCACGGCCATAGGGAATGAATGGACACGGTTAAAAGTCCTATCTGCACGCAATTTTTTTTACAGCATCCATTCATGTCTATGGGTACGATCAAGGTCAATTGGCCACGGCCATCCTTGGACAAAAGCGGGGGTTATCGTTTTTAACCATTCATTCTCTATGAGCGGGATCCGAGCCTTATATCCAGATTCAGTGTTGATGGCGACAATTAGTAAAGATCTTGAATATAGTGCTATATCAGTGGCAGCCAACTAAGTGGCTATGGAGGGCCACAAGTGCGGCCCTCAGCATCACTAAAGGGCCGCACATAACATTTCCAACTGCTTATAAAGCTTATATGACCCTATTCTCAGATTATGTGCTGCAATATATATTATACAATCACTCCCATTTATTGGTGAAAAAGAGGGAGCATAGGTACTCACCAGTCTGTTGATCCCCCACAAACACTAGAGGAGAAGAGGAGAGGTGAGGGACTTGCTCAGGCACCATCTGGGTTGCTGATTGGCTTTTACATATGCCTATCACGCAAGTTTATCGCCTCTCCTCCTCTTCCCACTCTTAGAAATTACTGGATGAGGACCTGCCAGCCGGGGATCGGTAGACATGTACAGGTGCCAAATTACTCAATTATGGTTATAATGACTGGAGATCAGGAATACTGCGAATATTAGGCGAAAATGTTCGATATTTTGTGAATATGCATATTGTCTGTGCCGCTCACAATCTAGATCTTCAGCATTCACTAAAGCGTGAACATTTTTCCCCGTTCCTCAAATGATTTACTTAACTGAGCAGAAAGGAAAACAAACACAGAACAGGAGACCTGTCGGCTACAGGTCAGTGGATGTGTAGCGTACAGTCTCTCTGACACGTGGTAGAGGAATGCGGTCACAGATCACGGATTCACGTGAGAACACAAAGTAAACTTTTCAAGAAATACGTGACCTACACGTGTAGCTGCTATTTACCAAATCCTACAAATCTGCTGCTCTTGGCAAAAAGGAATACTTTTCATTAAAACCAACTCAGGGGACACAACCGGCCTGTAGATTACCATATTTTTCGGACTATAAGACACACTCAAAGCTTTGAAGAGAAAATTAAGAAAAAAAAAGACAGCTATTCAGACCTAAAAAGTGAACATACAGGAAGTGTGCATGACTGGACCATGCAGTATTCACTCTATATTCCAGGAGGGAGGTCTTCACCTCAGCAGAGGGTCAGGACTGAAACTTTACATGTGTCTATACACTAGCAGTACCCATTCTCTCAACACACTGACCAACTTATGGAGAGGCACATTTTACAATCTGGCAGTAACAACTTACCCATGAGCAGTTATTTACATATGGGAGGAGATATGAGTGTGTCACAATGTATTTATTGCAATGCAGAATATAAATGTAAATACACAAATAATGCTATCTAATTGTAAAATGTGCCTCTCCATAGGTTTGTCAGTATGTTCAGAGAATGGGTACTGCTAGTGCAGATTGGAAACAAGTCCTAAAAGATAATCCTCTTATGCTGTTCTGTGCGGATGGCTGCAGCCGTATCGGCCGCACCCATAGCCATCCATTGGCCAGGCTCCACTTAACCTTCTGAGCGTTCTCCCCGAATTAACTCGGGCTGAGTTTCATGCATTATCCAGTTAGCCAGAGGAACGCCCGAGGTCTCGCCGTCTTCTGACGGCGGTCGGGAGCATCGGCATGTATGCCGATGCTTCCGGGTCCGCCCCCGATCGCGTCACCGGTGACGCGAAGGGGGCGGGGGTAGGCGGCGCCATAGACCTCCATGTAAATGGAGGGGCGTCGCCTTTCTCCAGCATAAGTCCGGCGTCTCCAGTGATGCCGGGCTTATGTAAACAACCTTCAGCTGAGCAGGCAATCGATTGCCCGTGGCATGGTTTTGAAAAAACCCTCAAAACCATGAAACGCTCAGAGGGTTAAGTGGCCGTGTGCGGATGCCCAAAGTCCGCATCCAAACGCACGGATGTCCGCGTGCATCCGCATGGGGGGCGGTCGATAGCGGCTGCTACCGAACAGCTTAGTGGAAACAATCCATCAGGCAGTGGATTTTTGGCTTCACTGGAGGGAATGGGACACATTTCTGCCCCCTGGGATGAAGACTTATTGTTCACAGGATGGTTGGGTCTAAAAAGAAAGCATATTGTACGGAGTGATCTAAAGGGGGGGGCATTACAAAATTGAAAACAAAGGGGGAGGGGTTAAGCTACTTCTGTGCATCAGGTAAAGTGCCTTCATTAGCTTTGCTCCATACTTTCTGCCACAGCGGATGTACTGCTTGTATATCTTGTAAAATGAGGAAATGCAATGGAAAGAAACTTTTTAAGAAAGTTGTTCCTCTTCTTCTGGCCGCAGTGTCATAACCACGAACAATAATGTGGTATGTGAGGTCGGCTAGAGGCCGGGCCTAGTCTGCTTATCACCTTGTGGAATGTTAATGCCATAAAAGGCTGCACCGCAGTGCTGGCCATTACCTAGCGAGCGCAGCTCTGCAACAAGGGACACCAAGGTTTGGATTCCTCCTAAGACATAGCAACCCTTTGTTCGCAGTACTTCAGCCCCCACCAGACACAGAACTGACATGGAGGTTACATAAACAAATTCGTATTTCAGATCTGTCTCCTCATTGCAGCCATGGGGCAACAACTGGTGTTAAAGGCAGACCAAACATTTTGCTTAAATCAGTCAAATGTGTTAAATAAGAGTATGCCAGTTCATTGTTTAATGGGTAGAAATGTCTGTACCTTAGCCGCATTATGCAAGGAAGCAGTAGTCTCTCCGCAGAAGCAGGACTCCCCGTTAAACAAAGCATACACATAAACAGTATTCACACGTGCGGTTACAGGACGTTGGAAAGCCAGCAGGCGCCCTGAAAGCGACTACTTTCCTTTGTGTGAAGTGCTAACACAAAGCGTGCAGGCGCTTGGGAGGTGTTTGCCAAATATTGGGTATACACCTATGTTAACAACGAAGAAGAAATACCACAGTGTCCCAGCAATGTGACCAATATCCCCAATGAAATATTACAGGAAATAGTTTGATGGATGGAGAGACCGGTGGTCCCAGTCTATCCACCCATCAGGTTTTCTCCCTGCCGAAGCAGGGGCGAGGGGACTTTCCCTGGCCACCTTGCGTTATTACAATACCCCGAAGTTGAGGATTCAAACAATAAAGTATATCATATCCTGATGAACTATATCTATTTAGCGATCTCTATACAGCTGTTGCTGTTTATACTTTATTGTTTGAATCCTCAACTTCGGGGTATTGTAATAACGCAAGGTGGCCAGGGAAAGTCCCCTCGCCCCTGCCTCGGCAGGGAGAAAAACCTGATGGGTGGATAGACTGGGACCACCGGTCTCTCCATCCATCAAACTATTTCCTGTAATACACCTATGCCATCCTTATGCCCGAAAAGGGTCAGAAAACCTAACAAGCCGCATTTGCCAGGCTGCCACACTTTTGGGTGACCGGTTGCTGGAAAAATATGGTTTCCTGATAACTGTGTAAATGAACCCTAAGCGAACATATGAATTTTACCTGAACGATCAATGTGAACGTTCACGGATCAATAGTTTGGGAATCGAGCGTTTCCCCCCTCTGGTAAAGATGGTAGAAATGTTGGGTTGTAAAGCCCCTGAACACAGTATCACCACCAAAACTGCTGGATTTGTAAGAAAGGGCTGTGGGAACATTTGCTCTCACATACTCTGTTTTTGCATAAATTTTGACTTTGAACTTCATTTATGCAAAAACTATTTGCAAACCATACTTTTTTCTTGTAGTATACCCACAACCCAACTCTATGTCACCAGCAAGCCTGGTGATGCTACTATACTCAGGGGATTGCAATTATCTATATTTGGCCATGCTCAGCTGCCAGCAAGCATCCTCCTTCCATCCAGTGCATACAGCTGGAAGGAAGAGAGAGCGTGCCAGCAGCCAAAAGGGAATGGGTGGGTGCGCATGTATTTTTTAAGTTTTACAAACTATTTTTTCATTAGATCTCCAATCTAAACTCTGCCCATAATAGAAGGCAGATGCAGAGGTGGTAGGTCTACTTTAATACTAAAAGTAGCCATCGCCCTTAAATTGGGACTGTTCCTGCTGACCAGGAGAGGAGCAATAAAAAAAAAATGTGTATAGCCCCCCATATACCTTTTAAGCACTCCATACAATTTCCATTAGATCTACCAACAACTATGTAGTGTCGGGTCCCCCCTGATAGAATACATAGTGATTGGAAGGTATATATCACTGCTCTGTAGTGCCGGGTCCTCCCTGATAAAATACATAGTGATTGGAAGGTATATATCACTGCTATGTAGTGCCGGGTCCCCCCCTGATAGAATACATAGGGATTGGAAGGTATATATAACCATATATATAACCGACTCCTCGACTTCGACTCCTCTGTATGTAATATGCTAATGTATTGTATCCGTCCATTGAAGGAAAGGAAGGCGACATACACTAACCACAGAACTACTGGCTAGGAAATCAACACTGTAATGGCCAATTAAAGCAGAGAAAGGGAGTTAGGCAGAAGATGCTGCTGCTTTTTCCTTAAGCTAGGCACCACGCTGTGATTGATCGGGGATCAATTGAATGGAAATCAATGTGCACCACCCGTTATCCCCAGCTTGCAGTGCAGTGCAGTGATTTACAACACGCCACACGCTGGGGAGAAGCAGCCTGTCTCACACAGCTTCCAAGTGAGGAGTGCTGGCTCCGGTCCCCTTCACACTGACAGCCGACGGCTGAGGAGGAGGAAAGAGCTGCAGCTGTTTTAATACTTTCCATGAAGACTCATGTCTCCATGCAAAGTATTGGAGATTGAACAGGGTCTTTTCAACATGTTGGAACCCCGTTCAATCAAGTTTCTTCGAGCCGGCTCTATTGATCCCGCCTGAAGGAAGGCACACACTGGTAGGTTTGTAAACAGATTAGAGTACAATCAATCACCGTGAGCGCACAAGTTAATTGATCGTACTCAAATCTTGTTACAGATCTACCTGTGTGTGCCTAGCTTTAGTGTTCTGATCTTCTGCTGAAGATAGGGCAGTGGAAGGCTCCAAGAAGAGGCAGGGCGAAGGGGCACTTCAAACATGATTCATGATTTCCCTGGAATACCAGAGTCATGTGTAAAGTTGAAGCTTACAATCTAAGTATTTGTCGCCTCAGCTGAATGACAGCGGTTTTCAAAAAGCTTTACAGCTTCAGTCTTGAACTATTGGTGATCCGTTCCCGTCACTTATACAAGCGTCTCTAGTCCGGCAACCAACATTTACTTCATAATCAGCGAGAGTTAAGGCTGCCATACACGCACCGAGCGGCGGCCGATTTTGCTGCCGACCGATGGGCGTGTGTGTATGCCGATTGGGGGAGCCCACATGGGGTGACAGAATGCTGTCGCCCCACAGCTCGGCCGGCCAGAGAGCGGACATGTCCAATAATCCCCGGCCGATGCTGTTAGTCTCAATGAAGACCGGCGTCTTGCTGTCAGCTCTGGAGAGCAGCAGGATGACCTCATCACTCTGCAGTCTAGAGCTCATTTGAGCTGGTCTGTCGGCCCCCACTCAGTATGTGTGTGGGGGGGTCACAGTGGGCGCTGTAATGTTATGCGCTGCATGCATTTATTCTTATAGCAGAGAAGTCATTATGTTCATTATGACTGTTTGTTAATTGCGACAGTTGAAGAAATTTTTTTTGTTATTTAAAATTCTTTTTTTTAATTCCCATTTAAATTTAGTAGGAGTCAGAGTCGGTCCATTTTTTGCCGACT
>CM070041.1:58955728-58968155 GCA_036250615.1 Ptychadena robeensis | reverse complement strand
AACAAGATCCCGAGGGCCGCAAATGGCCCGCGGGCCGCGAGTTTGAGACCCCTGGTTTACTCTATTCCCCAACCTTTTAAACTGGGAACACACAACTCGCTATACAAACCGTTCAAGGTTCAATGACCTCATGCTGCTCAATATCGAAGGAGCTGAAGGTGCAGCACTGCTGTGTCTCCAGCTCCAACGATGCTTGGGGACCCTGCGGTCCCCATGCTAAGCAATGTACACCGACCGTGACGTTCATGTCCAACAACCCTGGCTTCCAGCGGGATTAATTGGTCACACTTTAAAACAGGGATGGCCGCATTGAGCCAGATAGATGGCTGTGAGTGTACACGGCACTCCAAGCGGCCATTGATCTGGCCTATATCTATGCATGTGTTCCCTCCTTTAGATTGTAAGCTTCATTTGGCCGGGTAGGGTCCTCTACTCCTCCTGTGTCATAACCTGTACCTGTAAAATCTAATAATAATAATAAGGAAAAGGAACAATGACATGGAAATTTGAGTTTAGTGCCTCTGGCATTGGCGGATTACAGGACCTGTCTCGGCCTGCTTCCTCACTTCACATCGCCGATAGGGTCCGTACTGCGGCCAAGTAACAAGTAAACAAGTTGTCAAAAGCAGCAACCTATGGATTTCTATTGTAATGTTTGGTCAATAAGGGTGCGGTGGCACTCACGTCTCGCCTCCAACACAACCTGCAAATACATCCAGCGCCAAACAGACGAACTATTATATCTCCGTAATAATTGTCCGCGGTTTGAACTACAACAAACCAAGAAAATCCCAATGTGCCACACAAATTAAAATATTCCAATAGCAACAACAACCTTATATTGTATCTCATGTCCACCCCTGAGGTTAGGCTTCAAGAAGCCCCCATGGCTCCAACCAAAAATCTAATGTCGCCTTTAGATACGACTCCTAATATACAACTTCTGCATAGCAAGACAAACGCCGGGCACACACGCTAAGATGTGATGGCGATCTCCCGGAAGACTGACGGTCCTGCCGAGAATCAGCCGGGCACCCTTTGTGTGCTGGCCATTACTTTTAATGGGGATGCCGATCCCCATCCAAAGCAATGGGATCGATCTAAGAAATTAAGGACATGGTTAGATACGTGCCAGATTTTTCGGCAGATCGACCTCCACGAGTGCGCATGGCGGTCAATCAGAGGCAAATACTGCCGCAAATCTAAACGTGTATGGCCACCTTAGAGTTCTTAGATCCCTATCGCTTGTAATGCCACGGCTGAGCTTCTTCAAACCACCGACTTTCTTCATATGATCATGGCTCCATGTCAAATTTACCTCCATTTCCTGTCCTTCTGGCATTTTACTAGACAGTAGGTTAGGGAAACAGGCAAATAGATGGAGCAAATGGATTTTTTGTTTTATATGTCCTTGTTGCACACTTTGACTGTGTCCACTCCTGTGACAAACGCCTGCACACCTGGTGGTGGATTTCCTGCGACATGAGGGCAGTTTGCCCGTGGTTTAGGGCTATGCTAAAGATGCAAGTGCTCGAACAGCAACATCAGCCTCTGTTTTTATATGTCTTGGAGAGACGCCCATTGATAGACAGCCGGTTTTCCTGCGCATCGATCAGGGAAAAAAAACGCGTAGTGCAGCCGCTCCCTGTATACCCCTATGGGAAATTACCTGCCAACCAATGCGTGGTGGATTCATTTGGGCGCTGAGGAGCCAGCGGGGGCCCGCGAACGCACTGGAATTATGTACCGCGCCCATGGGTAAGTATAGGACCCGATACTGCCAACATGGCGAATACCACAGCAGGCAGACTACGAACGGCCGCTAAGGACACGCTACGCCGACGTGTCCATAACGCCACCTGCGGTTCCTGGGGCTCCCTAGTGTAGACCCAGCCTCATATAATGCAGGGAGGACACAAGCCCTTTTCTCATGTCGAGTGAGATCATCGTCAGCAGGACAGAAAGTGAGTAGAAATTTCCCTAACTAAGCCTGAGCTGGATTCCCACAGCTGACCGTTGTACAAACACCATTGACTTAATATAGACATGACTCCCAGGCGTCCGCAAACTTTCGGGACACAGGATGAGGTATGTTATTATAATTACTCTGCTCGCTGTAAGCACTTTGGCGATCTCCGAAATGTTAAACAGCTTGGGAGCGCTGCCAGGAATGACGTCCTGGGCTTGGTAAAATCTCTGTTCTCAGACAGCGATATCTAGGAATCGCCCGCGTCGTTGGGCACGGGGAGGCAGAGCCAGCGTCCAGGAGGACAAGGAATGTAGGTATGGCGCGGGCCCCATGCCATGTGGTTACTTCTATTACAGAAACTGTCAAATCTTGAAGTCTGTGCAGCTGTTGAGAACCATCTACAGTGTGTTTCCGCAGAGATCGCAAGAACAAAAAAAGAGGGAGGGAGGGCAGGAGGAAGGAGGATGCTATTTTCGGCTTCTCAAAAGCTCCAATGCTAAAAGCAGACATACATAGACGGATGCGGATTCCGGGCGTACTACACGCTCCAGCCCTTTCTGGGCTCCTGGGATCATGTATCCGGCTCCAGCAGGACCACACCACGCTTACTATTTACCGGCAGATACCACTCCGGTACCCAGTTACACATAAAAGTCAAACTCCAGACAAGAGTACACAATGCTTGAGGCGGTGCTGGCCAACGTAAAGATAGAGAGGGGGAGGGGGGGGGCACGTGGGACTTTTTTCATTGTAAATATTAACTACACAACTTTTATCAACAATTAATCGGGGGTTGTTTTTAATTCGATTTTGCGAGTTTATTGCAAAGCCCCGAAGCATGGTATCATCACTAAACATGCTAGAGATGTAGAGAAGGGATGAGGGTATACTACAAAAAACAAAAACAAAGTAAAGCTCCAAGACAAAAAGTTTTTGCATAAATTAAGTTCAAAGTCAAAATTTAAACTTAATTTATGTAAAAACGACATATGTTATAACAATAGTTTTTTCCCCAAATGCTTTCACAACCCTTCTCTACATCTCCAGCAATGTTGGAGACGATACCATGTTCAGGGGCTTTGATCAGCTCACAAAGCCAGGAAGTTTGGAGGGTCAGCCAATTTACCCAGAATGCACTCAGGAAGTTAATGGGGTATTTAATAATAACAAAAGATCGGCTTTATATTCTTGATAGGGGACAGAGGAGGAGCAGATAATTAACATGTAGATTTTCCATTAAACTGCCTAGTGGTTAAGACAAAACCAGCTCGTCCGCTGTTTGGCTATGTTCCCACTAAAGCAGGGTACAGACAGCTCGATATTCTGATGTACCCTGCAGCAGCGTGATGACGTCACCACGCTGCTGTCAGATAGCGGAGGAGCCGGGGAGAGACAGTTAAGTCTGCTCTCCCGGCTTCCTCCGATATCGGACAGCAGTCCTCCTCCTCAGCCGAGGCTTGCCTGGAGACCAGCGTGAGCTGTTCGCTGAGCGTTCATGCATCATGAAACTCAACCCCAGTTAGCCGGAGGAAGGCCAGAGTGTCCGTAGCGACAGTGAGTAGTTAACGCGAGGGTAGCGGTATTGCATATGGCATGTAATTTCGAGCCAGGATTCTTTAGGCTCCGCACCTTTTCCGATTCGCCCCCCCCGTCACGGTGTGACGCTGTTTTTTACACGGTGGGCGGGGATAAGGCGGCGCCATAGACCGCCTGTAAATGGAGGGGCGTCTCGCATTTTCTCCAGCATAAGTCCCAGATGTATACCAGTGACGCCGGCGGCTGGGGGGTATGTTGTAAAACACCCTTCAGCTGAGCAGGCAAATAGTTGTGCTCCGCCGCGACTTGCCCGTGGCATGGTTTGAAAAAACGCCTCAAAACCATGAAACGCTAGAGGGTTAAGGGCCCCCATAACCTTTAGACTCGCGTCAATTTCTTGACTCCTTTCATACAAAACCAAATATTGAGGGACTTCAAACCATCAGTCTACTTGTTCATTGCAGAGACCCGACTACATAGGTTGTGATCAAGGAAATCTGACAGAGGTGTATCAGGCGCTGTGATCGCTTCCATTTAGGTGAATGAGCGTCCACTTCAGCCAAGGCCACATGGGAACGCATGCGGTGGAGCTGCAATCAAAGATTTTTCGCGAAGGGTTGGCCGCTTCAGCAAAGCACTGCTAAAGTTCTAGAAGTAGAAGATATTAGTATGGAGAATAAAGCAGATGGTAGTGTATTGGCGTTTGTATGTTACACATATTTACAACTTTTATATTTGAAAGTAGTGATTTGGAGGTTGGAACGGATAATTGCCATTTATTATTTCCAATGGGCTCTGGGAGTTTAGACTCTCCCATGTCACTAGCGCCCGGCAGCCACATCTGAACCGGTGACGCTGAGGAGGGAGTGTAACCGATTCAGATCCAGATTGGAGAGAGTGAGACAGGAGGAGTCTCGATCTTCCATCTTGCGCTTGAGGACCACACCCAGACATGGCGGCTCGGAGCTCGGACACTCGCAGCTTCACAGGGAGGCTAGGGTTTCCGATGCCAGCTCCCTGCGTTGAGAGGACCCTGACGTGAACGAACAGGGTTCGTCTAATGCTAGGGAGTTAATAGCCCCCCACTCACCTTAGATTTCTTGCCGACTCCCGAATCGACTTCATACTTCACACGAGGTTGACCGAATCGTCGGGCCCCTTTGTGACCCGCATACTTGGACTGGCTCATCCAAGTAATGTAATTTAAGCTGGCATAGACTTCCGATCTGCACGACCCGCCCCCCGACCGGAGACGTGTGCATTCCGCCTCCGTGGGATCGGGTGTGCAGAACAGGCCACAACTACAGGGGGCTAAAATCAGCGCATGTCGGACGCAAGTGTGGGCTGCACATCCATCCCCCGTCCACATCACTTATACCCCATGGATGTTACCACCTGTTGGGGAGTATAGGGGAGGTTTCACACTGAGCGCGAGCTGATTTCCAGGCACTTTGTTCATCACAATGTCCATCGCCCTCCATTTAGGTTAGTGGCGTTATGTGTATGCTGACTATTTTATCACATAGTATATGTGCCTAATTTTATTTTTTAACAAGAGTACCACCGTATACCTCCTGAGGAACCAGTTGGCGAAACGCGTCGAGGAGAGTGGGGCTATCTCCTCAACACTGTAAACCTGTACAATCCTGTTCTGCATAGATAGTCGTGATTGTATTTTATATTTAATACTGTGGAGATAATGTGATTTTCCTATATGGAAACTACTGTCACTATGATACCACATGCTATTTTTAAGAATCATGTCTGTGTGAATCCATACCTATACTAATGTATTTTTTACCTTTGGTCAATGTCTAATAAAGACCTTAATTGAACTAACTGACTCTTTGTGCCTGTAAGCAGACGGTTAGTTGTCGTTGTTATATAAACAGTTTAGGGTTATTTGTATTCCAGGATGTGGTTTAGAAAACTCTTGATAAGAATATAACGCAGAGTAAGCACGATAATATCATGTGATTAACCAATTATGCCCTTCCCCGATATGAAGATGTTTTGTTCGTTTGTATTGTCCAGTCTTGTTGACACTCCATATCTAGGATTCTATACATCACTGACACACGCAAGCACTCGCATTAAGCGGAGACCTCAACACCACGCGGTCTGCTCCGTCCTCATTTACTTTTATTGGCCTGTGCCCTCCCCCAGACCACCCAACTCCTATCCCCACCGGAATAAATCAGGAGCATCCACTCTCCTACCAGCAAGACACCTCTGTTCTTTCACCCATTTCCAGATTTTTTTCTTATCCTGTGTGATCTCCGTTGCTTTTTTGTTTGAAACCCCCCTATGTACCAATTGGCGCATCGCCTCCCCTGGACTCTATTCCTACCACCAAGCACGCCCCACATATCCGTGTTTCTGTTACCCCTACAAGACAATCGCCTGTACTACATCAATGTGTACCATATCATCTACCCTGCACATGTGCAATAACTCCGTTGTTCACCTATCCCATTCTGCCCATCACCCCCCCCCTATGCAAACTGTGTCCCACACTTGACTCTCATTTAACTCTAATCCAATCCAATCCTCACCCACCCTCCGCCAACTGTCGTCAACTGAGACCATTCACGCCTACTTCCCCATTCCCACTCCCCCCTCGCTAGTCTGTCCATATGATCACCCATTTTCTCTGACCTTCCACCATCAGCCCCTGAATTATGTGTCACCAAGGATTGATCCACCTTATCCCATCACTCCACCTGCCATGTTCGTCAATATTCTCCACTCCCTTTATGTACCCCATTCATCCCCTGCCATGTGTCAATCATCCATCTCCTACGCCATACCTCTTACCCCCTGCCATGTGTTCATTATGTTTTGCATCCAACCCTTATCTACCCCAAATTTGCATTCACACATGCCATTGTGTGTCAATGATCCACCTTGTTCTATCCCCCATCACTGCCCCTGCTCATGGTTGCCGTCAATGATCACCCCACACTCTATTCTTTCCACTTGACAGCCCAGGCTCCTATGTGTCAATGACCACCATTCCCTATCCACCACATCTTCCCCCTGTTGCCCAGTTGTAAATCAATCCAGCCCTTTCATGTGCCCCAGGCACTCACTCCCACTTACTGTCCATTTTGTTCAATCATTCACACCTATCCCACATCATGTATCACCCGCCATGTTGCAATGTTGCAACTTCACCACATTCTATGATCCATCATTCATTCCTCTGCCTACCGGTGTAATGATCCACCTATACCATCATCCCCTAGCCATGTTCTGGGGCCACTTCCCCGCCATCCACTTCTATTTCTCCCATAATCAGCTCCTTGCAAGGGTAGCCATCATTCCATCACTTATCCCCCCATTCATCCCCCCTTGTCCAGCGCCTGTTCCACTTGATCATTCCACGTCTATCCACCACATCCTTATGCCCTACTTCCCTCCCTTTTTCTCTTCGTCTTATATGATCCACCTTTTTACTTTTTCGTCCCTCCACCACCTCACTCCTACTGTCCACTTGTCGTCAATCATCCCCACTATCACATAATTCCTCGGCCATTGTGTCCAGGACTCCAACCTATCTACAATCATCACCCTGACATGTGTCAATGACCCACCTATCCCATCATCCCACCTGCCTGTGTCAAATGACCCCCCCCCCCAACTATCCCATCATCCCTGCCATTCTGTTTTGGTCAAATCATCCTAATCCCAATAATTCGCCCCGGCCATGTGTCAATCATCCACCTATCTCCCATAATCCCCTGCCATGTGTCAATGATTCCACTATCCCCATCATCCCTGCCATGTTTTCGTCTAATCATATTTTTCCATCATCACCTCATGCCTGTCAATTCACTTACAACCTATCCCATCCATCCCCTGCCAGTCGTCAATGACCCACATCCTATCCAATCATCCCTGCCCACTTAGGTGTCAATCATCAAAAATCCCATCATTCCCCTGCCATGTGTCAACTCATCACACAATCTCATTACCCACAAAATAATATTGTCACACCATCCCCAAATCCCAATCATTAACTACCATACCAAGCCCCCACCACCAAAACATCGAAACACATATAACCCCACTCCCTCACCAAAATCCCCGCATGCTGTCAAGCAAGGCAACCCATTCCAACGGTCCACCAAGACTTCTCCAAAAACTCAACCCCAGCCCTTATAGAGTTCCAAATCCCGCCACTGAGGGACCATCTGGAAACAACCACAATTACAGTGACACCACATGCCGGTTGCCATGGCACTACCCCCCTACCCACTTTTTCACTAAGCCTTGTTTACTACATGAGCCGCTGACTTGTAGTCCTCCTACACAGCGTTGCCCACTGGTCAGGCCTTGTTTTATATAGGGAGAAGAACTACATGGTGGGGCAGCCACCTCGTAAGCCGACACAGACCCCTCCCTTATCCCCGGACCCCCCCCCACATCCTGCACAACCCCGTCCCACCCGCAGCCGCCATACCCCCTCACAGGCGCCCCGCCAAACACACACACATACTCACTCTCTCTCCTCTCAGGCGTTTTCAAAATGGCGGCGTTCAGAGCTCGGTCACGTGACTCGACTTGACAGATCAGGTGGGCCCGGGGGCCGTGACGTCACTGGGGGCTCGGCGCGGGGAACGCAAGACGCAGGCTGTGTGGAGAGGGGGTGGGCGTGGCCGGCGCTTCCCGGGCTAACTGCTCTGTGTAGGTGACACAGGCGGCTGGAGCACGTGATCGTCTGTGTGTGGGAATTAGGAAGAATAATAATGGCGATAAAACAAATAAAATGAAAATAACGAGCCCAGTACGCGGCTGGAGAGCGTTCAGACTGTCTCCCACACACAGCCGAACTCATACTTCAACAATGTGCTGGCTTTTTTTTTATATTTCCCTCCCACACATTGCAAACTCAGTGAGTGTGAGGTGTTTTATTTTTCTTCAACCTCTAAGACTCCTTAAACTTAAACCTAAAGTAAAATCCAGTCACAGAACAAAGATACAAGCTTTACCGCCAAGCAACGGTGCGGCCATGTTTTTTGTAAACAAAGTTTTACCTCACGCCAACTCGGCGGCCTCCATGGCTAATAAGCCGCCATGGTGCTCATTAGCCGCCTATTTTGTTACACAAAGGATCACTGATAAATAAACGGGGAGCCAGTTCCGCCCACGAGGTGTATTTATTTGTAGCTTTCTTTCCCTCCCACCGTGCAAGTCGTTCCCCATCAGGCGGCTGGGTTATTAGCCTTGTTTTTAAGGTGAGGCGGCGTCACGCCAGTCTCCTTCCTAGCCCCGGCTGCCTGCGAGAGACTTTCCCCGAATAGCATGAAACTCCAGGCTTTCATTATTTTTTTCCCCCCACAGCCAGCCTTTCAAATACGATAAACCGCAAAATATATCCAATTTGAGGGATTCAACAACTTCCTGATTAAATTTTGATGGAGGTTGAAGACCCTACCCAAGCGGATGATAACCTGACTGACATTCGGAATAATTATTACTGTTTAATTACGGTTTTTATGAGTGACACATCAGTGGAGCGAAGGGGGATAATTATTCGGTCGTGAGTGACAATTTTTTAAAAATGTATGCTTGTCAGTGACAATGATGGACACTTGCTAGGCGTACGAATCCACACCTGCCATGGTTTGTTGGCCAACATGACTGACATTAAGGGTTTCCGTACAAAAGCTGGAACTATAATGAATCGGTTATAATATTTATGAGTGACAATCTAACAATGCATAGGGGTCTCGGTGTGGACATGAGTGATAGTATTTAGATGTAAGTGAAATTCGCATGCAATGAGGGATAGTAAAGTAGGGCTGCCTACCCTCGCACTTTATTACCACCTGTCAGGCAGAGCGAACATTTTTCATTAAATGTCACGCGGTGGCAGGTATGACAGCGGGAAAGTGAAAGTGGCCTAAAGGTGCGCTTGAAGACAATATGCATAATATATTTCACCATACATTCGTATTTTAAAAAGACGTAATTGCGCTGCATAGTAATATTCATGTCTTGCCAATGATTTTCAAGTTCGCTGGCAGGGAATGAAATTTTTAAGGACCGCTGCGTCGCGGAAAGACTAAAAATCCTTAACTATTAAAACCCGAGACGGTTTAAGAAAAAAAAAAATTGTTCTACATGTGCAGCGGTGTCTGCCTTTGCCACTGATTAGCGGCGGCACGTTCTTCCGAGCGCGGGCTTGAAAGGCGGAAGCGGGGTGGCAAACGAGAAGCTTTCGCGACGAGGGCCCTTTGCTGGAGGAAAGCGAGTTTCGCGTCCCGGAGATTCCTCCTTTATCATTCGTTCGCGGCCCACATCATTTTCAGGAAAGAAAAAAGGTTTCTCGGCCTGCCCAATGACACCCGGAGACACTTCGGGAATGATGAGGAAGTGTTAAAAACCTCAAAAAAAAAGTGTCAAGCAAATGCAAGATGTCGAAAGTTCGGCAAGGCAAAAAGGTTGTAAATTTTTCACTTTGCAGCATTAAAAAATAATGCTGGATACAAAATATGGTAATACCTCGGAATCTAAAATACTAGCAGCTGTTGTCTAACATAGGTTTCAACCTCAGATACACAACAACGTAGATACACTCAAATGTAAGTTCTCCGTGTATTATATGTGGTGTTTTACAGCTGCAACCATCTCAATATTATATTTGACTTTTTCGTATTTCAAGGCATTTCAGGGCTTACCTTCGAGATCGCTGGAGAACAGAAATATTCCTCCCCAATCAGAACGGTCATTAACTCCTGAAGCTGGTGGTAAAAGAGAAGCTTTTGAATTGGAGGCCCTTTTCTCGCTATGGCGTTGGGGAACCTCAAGAGACCTCCATTTAATCCGATCGCGGCCAGGTTTGCAAAGCAAAAAGGTTTCTCGAAAAGTTGAGCAAATTCAAAGCGTTAACTCTGCAGATATTATCAAATACTAAAGGGTAAAATCTTTTGATTTTATAAGCAACTCTATAATCTAAATTACACGTTGCTGTTTTAAGGTACCCATACACGTTGCGATTTTTCGGGGACGATCCGATATTCGATTTCGACGCCTGATTTTTGCTTTATCTATATTGTTACCACTAGCACCTTACGAAAAATGGCCAACATCCCAAATTCAGATCAAAAGATGCAGGGTTGGATGAGAAACCGGTCACGAAGTCTAGGGGCCAGTGTCTCATCCAGTTTTTTCCCAACCTTACGGCAGGGACAAGGGGACTTTCAGAGAGGCCACTCCGGCTCTTTACACATAAAAAACAAGTAGGATTATGTAATCAAATGTACAGTAAACAAAGTCAAGACTATCTAAAATTAAAGGTAACAATTTGTCGGCCGGATGCCCGACTTTTCGGCCCCGATTTGTCACAGCCCGACCGACCGATCGGCTGGTTGGATTGGGAATCTTTTAAAAGTGGCCGACTTTGGAAAATTACAGGCATCCTCATTCGGGACCCGACTGACTTTTCGGCCGATTTTTCTAAAAACAGCATCGGTCGGATTACATTTGCATGTTAGGAATCCCGAACGAACGATCGACCGGATCGGTCGGAAGGGCTAAAATCGCACGAAAAATTGCAACGTGTATGGGTACCTTTAGAAGAGAGATTTTCATATCATATATGTGCAGAGCTCTTCAGTCTTTGTAGAACTTGAGAAAAAAAAAATCAAATAGTTTTTTGTTAAATTATTATGATTATCATTTATTTATATAGCACCAACATATAAATAAGAGTTGAGATGCAACACAAGATAACACACAGGTACAGGTTATGACATAGGAGGAGTAGAGGACTGTGCCCGATCGGGCTTACAATCTAATAGGATATTTATGACCTTGTTATTTTGTGTATAAATGTTTAAAAAAAACAGAATTGTATTAAGCCTTAAGAAGGGACCTGCGACATCACGAAAGTTTGCTTTTTCAATGACTCCAGTTGGCCAATAAACGGTTGACGCTTGAACTCCAAACTTTCTGTATTCATCAATGGCAAACATGGTCCAACACTCTATTGCTCAAGTCCCGGTAGTTTTATGTAAGTCTTACATTTTATTAAATGATACTTTTTAAGTGTACACTATTGGTGGTAAGAGCATTATTAATGTCCCATATCTGCATATGCATATCTACAAGCACGCAGTAATTTTGTAGGCCCTTCGAGTTGAAGTACCGGACGTTCACCGGGAACGGTTGCTCAACTTGCTCTGTCTCTTTCTTACCGCCAATTGTTCAGAAACTGAAGCCCCAGCAAGGCGGAAGGCATAGCACCGACCTGTATTTATCTGTGGATGAATGAAGAAACGTTACTAAACCAGGTGATATAAAACAGCTAAAAAAGTGGCCACGATGGTGCATTATATATTTGCATACCACTCATACATCAATGCTAAGAGGACTGCAGCCCCATAACTGGCTCCCTTGCTTTGCAATTATCGACAAGTACATAGATGGATAGATTGAGCATAGCGCCATTGTATAATCAAAAATTATATTTCAAGCAGCATTATATTTGATTTACAATTGAGTAACACCACTGGAATAGGTTCCAGTGTTTCTGTACATATATTGCCTCCATCTAATTAATTCTTTTAACCAAAATATTTCTAAACTAATGATTCATGTTATACACACACTATTATTATAATTATCTTGATTTTCTGTAGTTCACCATATCACCAGCCTTCAATGAAGTTTAATTTAATCTCCCTGCCATATCATCTAGATTTCCCTGAAAAAAGCTCATAATGTACTGTACCCACTATGGTCATATCACTGTTTTCCCCTAAAAGAAGCTCATAATAGTAGTTATGTATATACCATAGTCATTTCACTAATCCTCAAAAAAGCTCATATGTAATGTCCCCACCATAGTCATAGTACTAACCCTCAAAGAAGCTCATAATGTAATATCCCTAACATAGTCATATGACTTACTCT
>CM070041.1:58905282-58922320 GCA_036250615.1 Ptychadena robeensis | reverse complement strand
TTTTATTTAAGGGGTATACTTTATTCAAATCTCTTTATTCAAACTTCCTTGTTGCTCTTGAGATCTTTGTTTAATCTTTGATCTAAATAAAACAGTTCGGAAATGCTCTCAAGAAAAGCATCACAGAAAAGCAATACATCATATTACCTGTGTTTCCTTGCTCGGTTTTGCCCCTTCAAGCCCTACCATTTAATTTCAGATTTCTAAGAGCAAACACCATATCCGTTTGCCTTCTCTTTTCTTTTTTTTTTGCTTCTGCCTCATCCTAAGAGAAAGACACAAGACAGTGTTTCCCCTTGAACGATAACGCTCTCCCCTTTCTTCAGGGTAGAGTGAACTACTTGTGTGCCTCCAAATGTATACGCGACGGTATGTACCGGTAGAGTAAAAGATGATTGATTACCCTGAACACACCCCGGTTTGACGACTTTATTTTTGCTCACGAGTACAATTAGAGGATACCAGGTTTCAAGAGTTAGCTATTACGTTAGCGCGTAGCGTAAAGAGAGCTCACTAGTGCCATGACAAGATGTATACAATATGCACAGAGTGAGCACCCATATAGAGGATTATAGCCTAGTTAGTGATGGGCAAAAGCGTGCACAGTGCTAGGCTGATGAAATCCCATTTTAGAGACTAATTTGCCCGTTTGTTGCTGTTTGCAGTGGAGTTGCTTTGGAAAGCCCTTGCGGCCCTCCTTTTGTGTACGCACATTTTATTTTCTTTTTTTTTCCGGGGATATTGCCGTCCGTGAAGTCACATCCGGTGTATTATTAATTAACACCAGGAAGGAAACTATGCGTTTCCAGTTTTGTTGTTTGTGCCGGCTTGTGATCGTTCACTGACGTCACTATTCCCGGGTCTTCGTCCGGGTTTAGATTCTTTAATTTCCCGCCTTAAGCACCGCGGTGGATAATTGAACTCCCCCATCCAGGATGCGGAAGCCCATTTGACGGGGATTTGAATGTGAAATGTGATATGTGGACAGGAACTTTTGAATTTATCTGTACCTGCCGAATCGGTTCCCTTTGCGTGACGGGGACTTTTTTTTTTAAAAGTCCGCTCCCGCTCCTCACCGCTCCTGCGTGGACGAAAAGGCCGAGGGTTTACTTTGGCATCCACTTAACTCTATCAGCATGTTGCCCGGTCTCTTACTTAACAACAAGCAAATTATTTTAGTATTTTCCATTAAAGGATTTCCCAAGAAGAAAGAAAATCAAGCTTAAAAAAACAAAGTAAAGGCACTTGTTGCCTCTAAAAAAAAATGGTGGATCCATAATCAACAACTTCAAGTTTTGCCCTTTTGACAGGCTTCATCATAAAGGTCCGCTTCAATCGATCAAAGAGGCACAAAGTGCGTCAAGTTGTCATCTAAGGGAAATAGTCATAATATTTCACGAACCATAATTTGGATCCACACATTTGAAGATAACCAATACAAAAAAAATAGTAGTCAAGACTATTGTATCCATTATCGAATCATTGTACATATATCAAAAATTAAAAAAAGTTTTACAGAGTCAGGTACAGTGGGAATCTACCTGTTACCACCATCATCATGAAGTCATTGAAGTATACATATACAAATAAGGTCGCTACTCTGAGAGTCAGTCAAATGTAGGGCGTACCGGATGGAGGCTCCGGTACCATAAAGGAAACAACGTCCAATAGTCACTCATAAAGGGAGGGAACTGCATGCGAGGCCAATGGTCCAACCTAATGCATATCGTCCGGTGAAGTGGAACCACCCACTTCCCTGGTACCAAATGAAATGTCCCATTTCCCCTGGGGAGGAGGGGACACAAAACTCAATGTGGGGCCACTGCCTGTAACACAATATAATAAAAATTGCTCTATCTCACGCTGTGATAGGGGTGCTTTCACAATGAACATTTAAATGGAACTGTTACAGCAAAGTATAATTAGTGTAGGCGTCTCTGTTAACTGGATCTAAGTACTTACGTTTGTCAGGTGGGGAAGGGGCCCTCCCAGGCCCGCGGTCCATGCCCGCCCTTGTTCCAGCCTGCGTGCTGACACCTACAGCAGCTCCACGCACTGCATACTGCCAGAGAGGGGGGGATTGCAGTCCCCTCTGCCATCGGTGGGAAGGGTAGTGGTAAGCATCCTTGGGAGCAACAGACGGGAGTGCTAGTGTAGGGACCAAAAATAACTCAGTATGGATCCTGAAGTTTAATGACGCCTGATGTCTACAATGACAACCAGGGGCAGATCTTCTTTTGAATGACCATGCCACTGAATTTTTTAGGTGCCACAGGGGCACACTCAGGCCAGGGTCCGTGCCATTGTCTGTGTTCCTAGTCCTGACGTGGCACCTGACGCACTCCCGCATCTGCGTATACCAGAGATGGTAGAGATCTGCAGCGTCCCCCTTCCTCTGGTGCTAAAGGGCTTGGTAATGCATCCTGGAGCCCACAGCCGGGGGTGCTAGGTAGGGTGCCCCAAAAATGACCTAGTATGGGACCCTGAAATTTCGATGACGCCCTGATTTACAGGATGACACCCAAGGGGTAGATCTTTCCTTTGTCTGACCAATGCCTACTTATGTTTTCAGTTGGGCACAGGGAGCATCCTAGGCCTGGCTGCACTGCCGGCCCTGTTCCCATCCTGCGTGCTGCAACTGATAAGCACGCCATCGGCCAATACTAGCCATGAACGAGGGGAGAGAGAATGGATATGCAGCGGCTCCATAGGCCATTCTCTGGTGGCTGAAGGGGAAGTGTAAGCATCCTTTGGAAGCCCACAGAGCGGGGGGGGGGGCTATGGGTAGGGGGTCCCAAAAAATGTTTTTCATAGTATGGGCCCTAAGGTTTCTGATGACGGCACGGATTGGTTTGATGACCATGTAGTCAACGGGATTTTTTCTCCAATCCAAGAGTACCAAAAACCTAGTCTGCATAATGACACGACCTAAGGTTTTTGCCAATCCAGACGTACAGACTTACAGATTAGGGAAATATGACAGTGGCTGCCATTCCTGCCCGGCAGGAGACCGGCGGTTGGTGGTGGACATGTGGCAAAATGGCCAAGGCAGGTGCTAGTGAGGCGACGTTATAAGGGTGAAGGTAAGTAGATTTCAAGGGAAAAGGCGAACATTTATTAAATGGAAAAGTTTGAGAAGTTTTGTATATTGCCCTTAAATATCCAAACAAACATCGAGCTGTTGTAGGCATTTTCAGTAAGCGAGATGGATCCCATTTCCTGTATGAGAATATCGAATTTAATGATGCCAGTTATCACTTAACAAATTCCATTATGTTCTCGAACCTTTCATCCTTTTTCTTTTTTTTAATCAGTCCCCGGGTCATATTTATTCCTCTTCGCCATGCCTTCATAGGTTACCACATTCTATGGATAAATTGTAGGTTACAGCAAGACTGGATTGATTTGAGCGGGCATGAAAGGTGTTCAGTGTAGTGATGTGGCTTTGCATACACATTAACCACAGACAAGCGCTGCGGCTATTGTAGCGCTGGCGATTCTTGCCTTTCTTGCCGTTCAGGGTTGCCATAACTGAAAGTAATTGTTCCTAAGTTGAAGGACCACTTTATTAAAGTTCCGCATCTTGCATAAAAATTTTTTTTTCCTGTGCTGTGAGTTAGGATAGTTTTTAAGCTCGGCTTATTGTTGAATAAAACAGAGCGCGAGATTTTCAAGTGGAGACAAAAGTTGGGGAGTTCAGCATCATTGGAGGAGGGTCGTAAAGTTGGTCCCTTAAACTCCTGTTATTTAGTAATTGTGTGTCTATATGTCTTAAAGGACTATGTGTCTCCTGGGAGACGTTTTACCTATATTGCATAAACAAAAAACATTTAAGCTACTTCCTGTGTATTACTGCCGACGCAAAGCGCGATGAAGACCACAAGCGAGCACCTAAAGCTAGCCATACACCAGTCCGGGGATCCAGTGGTCCCGATGCGACTCACCCCCATAGTCCGCAAGATCTGTAGGCAAACACAGAGGAATCTGAGCGGTCGATTACGATCGGACCAATTACGTCCGTTCCGATCGCTTACATACTACCTCTGTCCCACTGGATCTCCATGGTCGATTACTGTGTCCGATAGCTTACTCCACAAATGGGCAAATCCCCCTGACTTTATGGGCAGAATCGGATCAGAACATAGATCCAATAACAAATGTTGGTTATCGGTCCGATCGATTTTGGGCACCCTGACCTGATACGATCGGATGTGACGGACGTCCCGATCGGATAGGGAACAATGTGTGGGTTATCCGCGATCGGGATCGAAGCGTTTCGCGCTGGATAGATCGTCCGGAATCCTGATGGGAAACGGCTCTCGCCTTCTGAATCAGTTGCCCACCAATCAGCCTCACACCAAGTGTAAGGCCCCAGAGATGGGTTGGAGTTTGATGGGAGTAGCAGTGCCTCAGGCGGTAGGGAGTCCAGGTGCCAGCGCCTGTACCACGGTGGTCCTTGCGCAGTCAGAATCGCAACGTGCTCCCTGTACAGAGCGAGGCTATGTAAGCGGGTACCCCTAGCTGCTCGGGCCTGGGACAGGAGTGCCCCCTGTCCCCCCTGTTAGGTTTCCACTTAAATGTGTTCTGCATGGCAGGTTTTGAGGTCCACCTCCTGCAGGTAAAGGGAGATGCAGGGTACCTTTCCAGGTGATCCACTTCACCCATTAGATAACCTGTAGCACTTGTGGCCTATACCTGGATGCTTAGTAGTTTACTGCAGAGTATGATCTTTTTGTCTTTTTATTGGAAATCTGACCCATTGCTTGTTCCTGACTACTCTCTGTCTGCCATTTGCCTTGACCTTGCTTGGAACGGACTGCACCTTTTGCCTGAGCCTTCTGATGCCTTGACATGCAACCACCCTGCCTTGCTTGTTTATGGGCTTCTGGACCTATAGGTTAAAGCTAGGCACACACGGGTAGATCTGTAAAAAGATTTGAGTACAATCAATCAACGTGCGCAGTCTGTTTACAAATCTACCAGTGTGTGCCTTCCTTCGAGCGGGATCAATAGAGAAGAAACTCGATTGAGCGGGGTTCCAACATGTTGGAAAACCCCGTTCAATCTCCATTACTTTGCATGGAGACGTGAGTAAATGTTATTTTTTGATGGACACTCGTGTTCCTTAACTGTGTCTGTGATGACGCCATCATGACTAGTTGACTTGACTATGACTTTAGTGACTGGTGACTAAACTTAAATCTAAAGTTGTTAACACCCTGGTTAAGTGCTCAGCAGAGATTTTGGTATTGATTTCAGGGAAGTTAATGGCTAACCCCCAGTGTAGCACACTAGATGGCACCTTCACACTTAGTGGCCATAGGTTTCCATGAATGCATGGTGATCCAGCGAACATAGCAGGGTAACATTACAATTCAGGCATGTGATTCCATGTTAAGCCTACTTTTCTTATTATTCCTAAAAGAGTTTATATAAGTAGAGATGGTAAGAACTCATTATAATGGTGATATGAGCAGTGCAGAACTGGGAACTCATCAGAGATACGATGGGAGCCTGATAGAGAAATCAACTGATTTGCTTATTAGACATCTAATTTTTACCTATTCCTACACAAATCAACATAAGTTCAATCAATGTTCAATTTGGTAAATTTTCTTGATATTAATGTTGAACGTCAATCTAAAAACAATCAATCATACTGCGGTCGAGGCACGGCTGATTCTGTAGTGGTAATGGAACTCAATGCAAATCGATCATTATTCTCATTTGAAAAAATATATTTTTGCCAAAAAGCTCTCACACCAATAATGCATGGTCCAGACACAAAGTAGGGAATATGTACAAGTTTACTAGAAGAACCAATATTTACAGCCACTTTACCATCACCTGGTGGCAGGGATGGGGCATTAATCTTGGAAAGCTACAGTTCCAAACTTGCTCCTACTCGTGGTTGGGTACCTTAGGACGGCTGAAGGACCAGGAAGAGGATAAGCAGTCCTTGCCAGGAAGTCACACTGGAACAGTGGATAATTTCACCCAGGAATCCTGCATCTGGGGACACGTCTGGAGGATCTGTTGTGTATCAGCTCATCAACAGAAAAGCCCAGAATGTTCTGAGGAGCTAACATTTATAGACTCCCAGAGGGGTTGGCTTAAGGCCAGTAGTCGGGCAGATTAGGATTGATACATTTGTGAGGAGTGGAGAGCGGGAAAAAGGAGACAGCCATCTGGACACGTACCCTACCTCATGTAGGCAGCAGGTGCACAACCCTTAAAGGGGCAGGCACCACACAAACATATATACAGTGGATACATAGGTATAGTCCTACAGACAAGCCTGTCTGCTCCCATAGGGCAGGATCTCCTCTTTTAAGCAGATCCACACAGAAGAAAGACCGGAAATTCCCCCACTATACTATTTAGAAATTCTGGGCGTAAGCAACACCTCACCATAGCCTGGGTAACAGCACACACAAATAACTCTTTACTGTACAGCATATATTATAGAAAGCACATAACCATTTGATTTACGCAAAGAATTAGGTATCATGGTATATTTGTCCAAGATATCCAACAAGGTGCAAATGCAGACAATCAGGTGGCTCTGTAGCCAGACACCAAAACATCCCTGGGTTCAGATTCTGAGAACAAGCTGGCCAGAGGACAAAGCTGGTAGTCTTACCTGGTCCCACCACCAGACCTCTATCAGCAGATGAATGGTCATCATGTTTTGAGTTTCAGCTCTATTCCAGAAGCATAGCCCCAGACTTTGCTGTTACACATTCAGTTAGCTCATTTCTTGGTCTGCTCAAGCAACTCATCCTTCAATGCAAAAAATACACAGTATATCAGGACTAGTGAATTGTAATGTGAAGCCGGCCATAGACGTATCGATCGATCGCCTACAGAACTGACAGGAATTCTATGTGCTCCACCAACGCAGGGATTCCTGTCAGATTGTAGCCAATTAACTTGGAGGGGGAGGAGACTCCCCTCCGAGTTCACTGCCTGCAGCAGGATCGGCCACAAAAAGAACCAGCATTTGCCCTGTGGTTGCGGGTGAGCGAACTTTATGTGTTCTCGGTCGGTCACCCACAACTATGGCCGGGAATCGGCCCATCTATGTCTATGTTCGCTGGATGAGCATAAATGAGCATAATAATTGAAAACCTATGGCCACTAAAGCCCCCCATAGAAGGGATGATTCCCAGCCATAGTTGCGGGCGACCGACTCCGTGCTTGCTCCAGCCGAACACATAAAGGTCAGTCGCCTGCAACTACAGGGGAGCCGACCTTGAGGAT
Organism: Ptychadena robeensis; assembly: GCA_036250615.1. Taxonomy (NCBI): domain Eukaryota; kingdom Metazoa; phylum Chordata; class Amphibia; order Anura; family Ptychadenidae; genus Ptychadena; species Ptychadena robeensis. The sequence goes on along the minus strand of CM070041.1, from coordinate 58,915,057 downwards.
CCGACCAAAAAAGCCAGCAGGTCGGATCGCACGCGGATCCGTTCTGCTGGTTCTTTTTGTGGTCGATCTTGCTGCAGGCAGGGGGGACGATTTCCTGCCTGGGAGAGATCTTCCACACACCACTTCGGCTGCCTAGGCGAGACATAAGACAGTGGGAGGGGGAGCACACGTAACAAGCTCCTCTACAGCTGTTAGAAGCAGATTTGTTTTCTACAATCAAGGATCTCAGCATTATCGGCTTAGCTGCAGATGATAATGCTGAGTGACCTCCCAGGTGGTAGGTGCGCTTTAAGTTTTTACAAGTCCACTAGTGAAATCTATCAACATGGGCATGTTTGATAAAGTCAAGCATGCCCATCAAAATATCAGTAGAACGCTCATGTATTTCCTTTTCTTTTAGAAGTTCCACATCTGAGCTACTTCAAATCTCTCTCTAAGTTGGAGCTGATCCAACAACCATAAAGTTCCACCAATTTCGTTTCGGCATCGGCTTCTATTAGTGTCTTCGATAACGGGGACGTTATATCTCTCTTTCTTCTTGCTAGCTGCCCGTAGAATTAACAGCTGAGATGTCCAAGGCTGAATAGACCCCAAATCTACAACCTAGCTCTTCAACTTCCCGTGGTCAGTCTTCGTTACCGCCATCTATTCTTATTTCCCCCGGAACGTAACTCACTCTCCATTGTGTCTGCAGGCTACAAAAAGTGGCATTGCTTTCATTAAAGTGTGGTAATTAATACCTCCAGCTCACAGGGCAGGACCGATAGATTTAATAGGGTAGCCTAAGCCGAACTCTATTACTAGTCACGAAAGACAAAGCCGCCAGCCAATGCTCTTACCAAAATATTTATTGCAAATGGCTGCCTATCAAGGCCTAATGATTGGTTCATTATTTCAGACGGAGAGCTAATTGCTGTCTGCTTTTTTTTTTGCTTTCGTGTTTTTTTTTTTGATAATTAACTGTCTTACGGCTACGTGTCTACAAACAAGGTTTTTTTTCCCCGGTCTGTGCGTGTTTTGACAGTATCAAGCATTTTTCGACATTACGCCTCGATGGAAAATGCCTGATGTACAGGCTGCAGTTTTACTCTGTAACCAGATTGTAAAATATGAACTGAATTAATCATAAAATGCGAGAGAGTAATGGCAGATTTCCACTTATTTTATCTTTAGTGGCTCTCGGATCGTGTTTTAAACCCCCCCACCCCCAACCCACCCCCTCTTTTTCCGCAGCTGGTGCGTCGTGAACAAGGCAGCGGCGATGCTGGTGGATAGCGAAAGGCAAAGGTCAAACCAGAGACTGTACAAATATTGTCGGGCAGATTTACTGCTTTCATTAAGCGCGAGGCAGTTCATCATATAGTCTTTATGGTGTTTTTGCACAGAGCAGCATTTCGAAATCAGCTGTTTTAATGAAAACATAATGTCGTATTTGTCAAAGTTCTAAATATTTTGAAAGTGAAATATAGGAAGGAGAAGTTCAATTTTGGATTTGCAGTTTTAGCTCATTGAAATTTTTTTCCCTCCTCCCCCCTCCCTCTACCTTAAATCCCTTAAGAGCCTCACGTTGTAGACGGTGTGCTGCTCGGTGAGGACGGGCGTTGTGTTGGTTTTCAACAACTAGGAGGCTAATATTCTGGGGGATAAAATATAAAGACATTTGTGTTCTTTTTACAGAACGACTGAAGTGTAATATAGTTATTTCTAAAGTTAAGTTGGTAAATCTGAGGTCTGCCATGTTTAGGTACATGTTTAGGTACATCTGGTTGGGGTGACCACATTGCTTCTCTATGCCCATGGTGGAGACTACAAATGGTGGGTTGGAAGTTATGGTTTAGCTTCATTCAATCCGACCCTAGGCCAGTGGTTCCCAAACTGGGGGGCGCGAAGGTTGGAAGTTATGGTTTAGCGTCATCACCATAGCCTCACGTTGTAGACGGTGTGCTGCTCGGCGAGGACGGGCGTTGTATTGGTTTTCAGCAACTAGGCGGCTAATATTCTGGGGGATAAAATATAAAGATATTTGTGTTCTTGTTATAGTGTAGGTATGTATGTAATATAGTAATTTCTAAAGTTAAGTTGGTAGATGTGCAGTCTGCCATGAAGGCCCTTGTATAGGCACATCTGGTTGGGGTGACCACATTGCTTCTCTATGCCCATGGTGGAGACTACAAATGGTGGGTTGGAAGTTATGGTTAATCTTCATCACGGTAGCTTCACGTTGTAGACGGTGTGCTGCTTGGCGAGGACGGGTGTTGTGTTGGTTTCAGCAAATAGGCGGCTAATATTCTGGGGGATAAGATAAGATATTTGGGTTCTTGTTACAGTACGACTAAAACGTTATATAGTCATTTCTAAAGTTAAGTTGGTAAATCTGAGGTCTGCCATGAAGGCCCTTGTATAGGGACATCTGGTTGGGGTGACCACATTGCTTCTCTATGCCCATGGTGGAGACTACAAATGGTGGGTTGGAAGTTATGGTTTAGCTTTATTCAATCCGACCCTAGGCCAGTGGTTCCCAAACTGGGGGGCGCGAAGGTATTCCAGGGGGAATTCTTAACCTGTGTTTGAATAGGGAGGGGGGGGGGGGCTTGATAATGTTCCTAAATAGAAAAGGGGGGTCCTGCAAGGAAAGTTTGGGAACCACTGCCAATGCCATAAACTAAAGTGATTGTAGATAGGGGGTGGCTGCAGAAAATGACAGGGAAGTTTAGAAAAAAGCATTAATTCACCCAGCTTTTTACATATGGCGTCAGTGGTGGTTTTATATAGGGTCAATATCGTCAGCTGCCCAGGGCGGCATCATGTAGGGGGGGCGCATCCGAAATGTATACGTCCCCCACAGTGCACCCGCCTATTAAGCATGCAGCCGCTCAGGAAGAGAAAAGAAACTCTTGGGAGAAGTGCAGGGGAGTCACAGAGTCCATAAGTATTTGACTCACCAGCAACCACCCCAGGAATCAGTGACAAGAGTTGCTCATCGCGGTGGGGGTTGGCGGGGGTGTTCGCTCAGGGCATCAATCTCCCTGAGAGACAACAGACTGAGCTCACTACAGTGATAGCTGAGTAAGTAGATGCAAATATGACAGAATGAATTGTGTACTTACTTTAACATTCTACATTGCAGTAATAAAATTATATGACACAGACTCATCTCTCCTCCCATATGTAAATAGCTGCTCATGGGTAAATTGTTAGTGCCAGATTGTAAAATGTGTCACTACATAAGTTGCTCAGTGGATTCAGAGAATGAGTACTGCAAGTGTATATGCACATAATAAAGCTTCAGCCCTGCATTCAGCCGAAACTAAAGGAAGCCATAGACAGTTCGATGTTTCTGTTTGATAATCAATATTTTCAAGTCGATCTAACAGTAATCGATTCCTGCCTACCTGGTACGATTTTTTAGACTCCCCTGAGGAATAGGTATCAAGCTATCACATGTATTCTAGGTAAGAGGTCCAAGTAAGGTGTTTAATGCACTTCGAAAAATGAAAAGTTAGCCTCCTTGGCGTTATTCCCAAACTCAGTACAGTCACAGTTTGTTCTTAGAACAAACTGTGCCTGTGCCAGGTTTGGGCATAACCTCCTGTGCTCTGTGAACCTGCAGCCATTCTGCATCGCTGCACGCTCATGGATTCCTTCCGGCCCAATGATGCTGAAAGGGCGGGGGTGTGCGGCGGGGGCGCCACTTTTCCCCACACACATCGCTGCCCTCTTATTGACACTGGCATTGACAGAGGCTTAACGTACTCGACTACGTTGAGCCTTGCATCGGCGGAACGGCTTGGCACCATGAAGATATAGCATCCGCCGAGCAGGTAAGTCTATAGCTAGCCATACACGTGTCGGATTCCATGTCCAATCGATTCATCATCCGATCGATTCCGGCGATTCTGCCGGGAATCGCAGGTGTGATCAATCGGCCAATTAAGAGTATCCATCGCAGCATACCACCTTGTCCAACGGATTCCGGGACGGATCCGTGTCCGATTGTCCACCTCACAACTGGCAACTCCCCCTGATCCGGACAGAATCGCATGAGAAAGACCAACATGTTGGTTCTCCGTCGGATCCGATTCTGAGCCCCTGATCAATCGGACGCGAACGATTGGACCAGGTGGGCTGCACGCGATTCCGTCACGATCGTTTGGCGTGCACGCGCCCGGAATCGATCGTGCCGGAATCCGGTGGGAATCCGACCCGTGTATGGGGGCCTTATGTGCTACGTTTGGATCCCCGACGTAGGTTCCAACGTATAATGGAAACATACCTTATGAAGTTTGGCTCAAGTAACTTGGTATTAGTGTTGTTGGGCACCAAAAATTTGTTTCTTTTGTCGTGATAAATACGTAACAAAATCCATAACGCTGTCAAAGCTTCATGTCCTGTGTTCTGAGCCCACACGCACAGGTGATGAAAAACGTAACGTCGATACTCCCTAGATTAAAACAAAGATGCCAATTTTCACCAGCCGATAGATAACGTACGGGCGCGCTGTAAATTTTGGAACAGCGATCAAGGTAAAAATGTAAAAGTCACATCGTGAAAGCGCTCACAGGTAACCGTTACAACAATAACTCAGTAAAGGCACGCTGTAGTTTCCATTTAACTGTGCGGTGATGAAATTTATATACGTATATATATTCCACTGTACATTATTTCAGCAACTCAATATCTGCAGTTCCTATTACCGGGCTCGGCGCTCATTGAAGGCGCAGCGGCACAAGCCTCTAATCAGAAGTGACAGGCGATATACTTTCTTTCAGCCATTATTTGGTAGCCTAGAGCAAGGAGTCCTGTTTCTTTGGAAATGTTTTGAATTGGGTTATTTTTATTGAGGTATTAAAGTGATTCTTCAGATTTTAGGCTATTAGTTAAGTACTTCTGGGAACAGACTGGAGACCCTGGGACTCGGCGCCTTTTGTAATGTTAACTAGGAAAAGTTTGAAAATGAAGAGTTTAATGTTAAAGATATGGGAGACGGTAGGGTGGGGGTAGGTGGCGGCGGCGGTGGGAGGGTGTCTTAGGAATGAGCGAGGGCGACATCACAGCAAATTAATTCTATTAACGAAGAATCTGGATGTTTCGAGATGTGCTGTAGTATGGCGCACTAACTTTATTACCAGAGATAGATGGGGAGATGGACAAACAGGAAGATTTATAGAAGGGCAAATAATTAAATAGGAGGATAAGCAGATTAACAGCCGCTAGATTTATGGGCGTTTGTTGCTAATGTATGTCTGTTGTATGTAAATGTTCTGTCTAGTTAGTGGTCTGTTCCAACTGCAAACTAAGATGTTCATGTCTGTGATATGCAACGCTCATTTATTTGTCTGAAGGTGAACTCCATTCAAATTGCATCTCAGCACAGTCTGCTGGCATGCTGGCTTCTTAAAGCGGACCTACCACCTCCACGTCTACCTTATTATCGGCACCAGAGGTAGATCAGGGGTCAAATGTAAAAAAAATATACTTATCAAGTAAATTTTTAAAAATTCTGTAACGCTCCACCTCCCCTATGACACGTGGCCCCAAGGGAACATGGCAAATTAGACGAAAGAAAGGAGCTATACCATATTTTTCGGACTATAAGACTCACCTAAAGTTTTGAAGAGAAAAAAAACAGACAGCTATTCAGATTAGAGATGATCAAACTATTTTTCAGATATTCGACAATTTTGAGTTAATTGCAAAGCCCCTGAACATGGTATCATCACCAAGGTTGCAGGAGATGTAGAGAAGGGTTGGGGGAACATTTGAAAGAAAAAAGTATGTCTCTAACACAAATAGTTTTTGCACAAATTAAGTTCAAAGTCAAGTCAAAATGTCGAAAATTCGGAAATTCGACTTTAATTCTGAACTTAATTTATTCAAAAACTATTTGTGTTAGAGACATACTTTTTTCTGTCAAATGTTTCCCCAACCCTTTTCTATATCTCCAGCAAGTTTGATGATACTATGTTCAGGGGCTTTGCAATCAGCTCTGAAAGTTAGCAAGTCGAATATTTCGAGCATCTCTAATTCAGATATGAAGTGAATATACAGAATGTTGCAGCAAAGTAGGCATGACTGGTCCATGCGGTATTCACTCTGTATTCTTTGGTCTTTGCTGCAGCAGAGTGTGCATAGCTTAAACCTTAGCATGTATCTACACCCTAGCAGTACCCATTCTCTGGCCGACTTATGAAGAGACACATTTTACAATCTGGCACAGAACAACATACCCATGAGCAGCTATTTACATATGAGAGGAGATGAGTCTGTGTCACAAAATGTAGAATGTGAACATTTAGACCCAATACCGCACCATATATGTGATTATATCTTTATTGAACCCACATAATTACTACTCCAGACCACGCTTGTGTTCATTGATTTCCATGTCATGCGATACCTGGAACATGGAACCTGGAAACCATCCTGTACCCTGGAATTTTGCGTAACGTTGTTCCTTTTGGAGTCCTCATTTAAATCTGTTTTTGACACCACCCTACCTCTGCTTGGATTTGTCAGTGGGGTGCCTGTCTGGTCGCCCCCCCTCTGTACTTGATCTGACATAATCCATCAAAAGTAGGTCAAAGACCTGGATAGATATAGATAGATAATAGATAGGAAAAATCGATAGATAGATAGAGGGAGATAGATAGATGAGAGATAGATAGATAGTAGATAGATAGATAGATAGATAGCACTAGATAGATAGATAAGATAGATAGATAATGATAGATAGATAGATAGATAGATAGATAGATAGATAGATAGATAGATAGAGAGAAGATTAAGATAGATAGATTAGATAGATGAGAGATAGCTAGATAGATAGATGGGACTCGGAATGATGAATATATCTTTGATTCTGGATGGATTCTGAGGGAGTCTGACCATGTATATTTGTTTTAAGAAGTGGATGCAGTCATCCACAATTGGTTTGTTGTTATATATATCTTATATATTCCCATTCTTCATGATTTCTAAGGTTCAATCACAGTTATTGTAATAGCTCGCCAAAGGTTGTGGTATTGTCCTTGTTCTTCCTGAGATTTCTTTTAATCACCTTATACACATAACTGGTTGCCTGTTTGTCCTGACAGTGATTGCAAAAGGCACACAAACCTAACTTCCGCTGCCTCTCTGACTAAGTAGTATTAAACCTACTAGTCATGTGCCCTCCTAGTCAAGTAACTTGGTCCTCCAGCTTCAAGATGGAGGAGGAGAAAGATGAATGGGGGTAAAGAAAGAAAAAAGGGAAAAAGAGGAGAGGGACGGGCCGGGGGGGGAAAAGGCCTGGTGGGGTTGGGGGTACGGGTAGGTGTGGTGTGGGTGGGGTTTTGTAACGCTCCACCCTTCCACATCAATTGATGCAGTTCCTGCCTTGGCCTGCGGGTACATGGAAAGTAATGTCAGAAGTGATTCCTATTTGCAAAAAAGATGTGTATTTGACTAAATATTAACAGATTGGAAGTTCGGGAGCACATTTTGAACTATGTTGGAGGTTCTGCATTTTTCGGGACTTATGAGACGTTAGTTCATGGGGGAAAGTGTCCCCTGCGTCATATAGTCCAAAAAAAAAAACAACTTTTTTTCTGCATTAGGCCCACTAGGCCGCAGACCCCATTCTCTGACAACACTGACCAACTAGGAGAGACACATTTTACAATTAGATAGAATGAGTTGTGTGTATTTACATTAACATTCTGCACTGCAACAATGTTTCACATTCTTATAGATAGAAAAAAGGCCTGGGGATCTAAGCCCTAGGGCACACCAAATTTCCATACCAAAGTATGGGAGCGAGGGGGACTTTAACGGTTGAGCTCATATGTAAACCCACATAAAACAAAGTATATAACACAATGATTCAATAGTAACTTGATATGTAAATAATCCAAGGTTTCACTCCTGTATTAGGGTTTTAAAAGTAGTAACTTCAAGTAACCCCCCATATCAGGGCAAAAAAAAGCCTGGAACTGTTCCATGTCACTCAACGACTGGATGGAACAGGGATGGGCATCAGAAATGGGTGGCCTATAGGGCATGTGGAGGAGACCTCGACATATGTTTCGGAAAAAATTTTCCTTCTGCAGGAGGTCAGCAAGATGTTTTTTGGGGGTGCCTGTGTTGTTACGATATCTGATTGTTGTTTAAGAGTAATCAGGAGTAAGAGTAGTAAAGATATTTGTATGATTGATGACTGAGGGGAGTGAGAGTGAGTGAGTTAATCTTACCCCCGAGCCGGTTCGGCATGGACCGTCAGCGTGATCCATGCACCACGTCCACGAGGGATGAGGGAAAACAAGGGCCCCTGAGGAGGACGGAGGGCCACCCCTAGGGGCCGGCTGCAGGTCTTGGGTCAAATTGGGTTAGAAAATTGATAAAGTGCATTGTGCGTTCAATTTGTGTGTGCAGGTCTAATCACAAGTAAAGGATAAAATAAGTAAGGCTAGAGATACCTAGAGAGGTGAAATGTGAGTTAGGGTGGGGGTGGGTGTGCCAGGTGTTGTAGGAGGGATCCATTATTAGTATAGGTCTGTCCGTCTAGGAAGCCTTATAATACGTAGGTGGAGTGAGGGTCAACAACAAAAGCATAAAACCACTATTGCACACACCACAGGGTACAAATTTTAAACCCTTGTCACACTGGGGAAAGAAGAAATCAATCGTGGGAGTGAAGGAGGGAAGGAATTATTGTGGTGGTCAAGTGGGGGTGGGTTGGAAGTAGTAAGGGGCTATAGGTTACCAAAAAACAGTGAATTAAACGTAGCCTAGGTTTATTACATGGTAGGGAAGTTAGGTTAAACCATATGCTATATAAAGCAGAGAGACGCCAAATCAGGGCAGGAATGGCAGCAGGGAAGTTGATACAAAGAGTACGTTCGGATCGGTCTAAACTTACTGTGAGTAGTTGGGTGGAGTGGAGAATACGGTAGTTCTCCCAGTGCCTTCGGTGCCCGCAGACACCCTCCCGTTACTAGACGGGGGTACTGTATGGAGAGCAATACGACCATAAAGCAAGAAGGCGCCAGGAAAGATGACGGTCACCGGGACGGCGGCCGCCGGCGCGACGTACGGACGCTGTGTAGGAGCGGCGGCCGTACATGCCAACCAGCCCAAGCCACAGGCAGGAGGGGGGAGGGGAGCCAGAACTCCACCCGCCCTCCCCGAGCGGCACAGGCTCAAGCGGCTGGCGCTACCGCTTACCTCCCCAAAGGGACCTACCACGGTATGCCAGAAGGGGTTGATCTGGCACGGGGAAAAATGGTCCCGTCACCTCAAGTGGGAGTTTTGCGTCCGCAACCTCATTAGGCCACAGCCCAAGTCGCCACCCCCCCCCCCCACAACACTGAAGCAAGCAGGGAGCATAGTGTGATAGCACACTCAGAGCCCAAAACCCCGCCGAAGACCCCCACCAATCCAGCTTCTCATCGGGGACATCCTATGTGGACCGTCCTAGTGATATTGAATACTAAAAGTGGCACCGTCCTACAGTGGAATAAAAAAATAGTAGACATACGTAAGATAGCAATTCATAGCGCACACCCCCATTGGGAAGAGTGCTAGACACAGTCCAATGGGAGCACCCACAGTGTCCACCATGGATTACGATCTAAAGTGCAAAAACAGTCCCTAACAACAAATATGGCTCATATTATACACTATAACACAAAAAATAATACAGACAATGAACTCATTAAATTCCACAAACTCAAACGATCATACAAAAAAGAAAAAAGGGTTAAACAAGTATCTGACTTAATAATGTAGCGCAGGTTCA
>CM070041.1:58800766-58813380 GCA_036250615.1 Ptychadena robeensis | reverse complement strand
CAAATTTTCCTCACAGAGCCCCCCTTTTTATTTAGGAACATTTTGAGCCCCCCCCACCCATTGAAACACAGGTTCAGAATGAGGGCCTGCACCCCCCGGAATACCTTTGCACCCCCAGGGGGCCCCGTCCCCTAGTTTGGGAACCACTGCACTATAATATATTGTTAAGAGATGAGACCAAAACACGTAATTAATCAAAACTATGGTATTTTTAATGAATATTGGGGCAGAATACTGATCCAGGCCAGTGATGGCTTTTTAATTAATCATTACATGGAAAGCGCCTCATGTGTGATAATCGAGATGTCAATTATATAAATGAAAATTGTTGTAAAGCGGGTCAACTACCAAGCAAGTCGGGAGCAAATGTCATATTATCAGTAGATTAGTGATTGTAATATTGATTGTAACACTGATCATAAATGCCTTGTGGGGGTTCAGCTCAAACGGCGTCTCCAAAAGATTGTTTACCTTTTAGGACTCCTGCCCATGTTTATTTGCACACCAAAACAGTCCAAACAGTACTTCACAGGGGTTAATATCAAGTGAAACAAAAGTCCTGAAAATGCCAAGCCAACCGATCAAACAGTGGTTCCTTCCTTTAGGAAACCTTACTGGCCTGCCTCCTAGCATCCACCAGCATGGGCCACACACTCCCTGTGTGCCATGTGTTTGCTGCACCCAACAGCCCTGTCTCCAACTTCCTTGGGAGCCTTACTGAGTGGCTTCAGTCTCCTTTGAGACACAGCCAGCCCCCTCACTGATGTCCATCAGGTGTAGTTCCTGGATGTAATGGGAAGGCCCGCCCAGTTCCTTCCCTCCATCCTAGAATCCAGAATCCTAAAACAAAACTAAACAAAACTGCCCAACAACCAAATGTTGTTGGCCAACATATTCCTGGATTCCTTCCAGGATAAACCTGATGGGTCCATTTGCACCGTGACAGACGAACAGTCTGTCCCAGCCTTGATAATGTAGGCCTGGCATTAGGCTATGGTAGGCACCGTTGACCATGACATTGGCAGAGAACTGCTGAAGCCATTGTGTTCTGTATATATCATAAATACAGCGTTTCATAAATACACAATTATAAAACGTTATTAACTCTTTGAACTTGCATCTTAGACCATAGCTGACACGCATTCGGCCCAAATTTTGTCTCTGTAAGAATTTGGTATCTTTCCAACCCTTCCATTTGAACCTTCTCCATTCTCCGTATGTAGAGGGAATTTTCGGACTCTTCCAGTTCCCTTTACGTCAGCACAGCAGTTTCTACGGATGTATCTCTCCGTCGAAGCTCCGGCTCTCTCCCTCCATCCCAGGAGCCCCGACTCTTTGCTTCTGCCATGTCAGCCGCATTTTTGATGTGTTCATAATTAAATGTCCACCAGGCACGCGGTGTTGACCACAGAGGGGCCATAAGCGGTAAAGATAAATGAGATTGAGGGCCGGAATATTGCTGGACTTGTGGGTTTTATCTGATGTTAAATATTGTCAGTGATAATTATGAATGTGTGACCGTCTCCGTACATAATATGAACAATGAGCAATTTAATAACCAGGGAAGCTTCAATATAGCGAGGTGGAGATGTGTGGGCAGCAGTTTATTTAATATTGCATTTATTTTCCCGTATTTATGGAGTGCTGACACATTCTCTAGTTCTGGACGAAGGACAGGATCCTCTATATTAAAGGGTAACTTAATCCAATACATAACATTTAATATACTACAATATGCTTATTATAACAATGGATCTCTGGAAATAATGGATCTCAGATGTTCCTGACCAATGCAACCCAACGTTCGTAGTGTGACAAGGCCCTTACATGACCATGACATCTCTGAGCTTGTATCTCAAGGACCAGGAAATAGATGGTGACCTATGAAGATGCTTGAACAATGAAACTCCAACCTACTACAATTGTGGGGAAAAAATGGATCTCGTGCTTCTATTGCATTACACCTGATGGCCAATGCAACTTAAGATACGTGGTATAATGGTCATCATCTCTGAGCCATTATCTTGGGAGGTAGATATTAGTGACCCATGAAGATGCTAAGCTGACATTCTCAGTCCATGGCAACCCTGGACAATTTCTTAACAATGATGTCCTCTTAGTCCAGGAAGTAGGTGTTGGCCCTAAACACGGTACCATGCTTTTTCAATAAAAAGCAACTGTTAGACATACAACGTATGTGGTGTGACAAGGCCCTTACATGACCATGACATCTCTGAGCTGGTATCTCAAGGACCAGGAAATAGATGGTGACCTATGAAGATGCTTTAACAATAAAGCTCCAACCTACTACAAATGTGGGGGAAAATGGATCTCGTGCTTCTAATGCATTACACCTGATGGCCAATGCAACTCAACATATGTGGTATAATGGTCATTATCTCTGAGCCATTATCTCGTTAGGTGGAGATTTGTGACACAAAAATGTATTTCAGAAATAAAAGCAGGTGATGTCATTGTCAGGATTTTTTTTTCAATTTAGCAGCTGCTCCATTGACCCTGAGGTGCCCAATGCAACCAATGTATGTGGTGTGAATGGCCTTCTTACATGAGTATGTAATCTCTGAACTGGCTAATGCTAGGCATACACATGCCGATAAGCGGCCGATTTTTAATCTGACCTACGGGCATGCGCGCTCGCGCCGTCGGTCAGGTTAAAAATCGGCCGCTAATCAACATGTGCCCACATGGGGCGACAGATCCCTGTCGCCCCACTGCTCGGCCGGCCAGAGAACGGACATGTCCGATCTTCTCTGGCCGATGCAAGCCGAGGCAAGCCGATTCCATAAGCTGCAATGTCCTCTTAGTCCAGGAAGTAGATGTTGGCCCTAAACATTATACCATGTTTTTACAATGATTGCAATTGTTCCTCAGGATCCTCTATATTTCAGGGTATCTTAATCCAATACATAACATTTAATTATATGGGTATAAAAATAATGGATCTCAGATGTTCCACTGAGCTTAAGCTGACCAATGCAACCCAACGTTCCTAGTGTGACAAAGCCCTTACATGACCATGACATCTCTGAGCTGGTATCTCAAGGACCAGGAAATAGATGGTGACCTATGAAGATTCTTGAATAATAAAGCTCCAACCTACTATGTGGGGAAAAATGGATCTCCTGCTTCTATACACCTGATGGCCAATGCAACTCAACATATGTGGTATAATGGTCATCATCTCTGAGCCATTGTCTCGTTAGGTAGATATTAGTGACCCATGAAGAAGCCTGAACAATGTCTCTATTTCAGAAATAAAAGCAGGTGAAGTCATTGTCAGGATTTTGTTTTTCAATTTTGCAGCTGCTCTATTGACCCTGAGGTGCCCAATGCAACCCAATGTATGTGGTGTGAATGGCCTTCTTACATGACTATGTAATCTCTAAGCTGGCATTCTCACTCTATGACAACCCTGGACAATTTCTTAACAATGATGTCCTCTTAGTCCAGGAAGTAGATGTTAGCCCTAAACATGGTACCATGCCTTTACAACGCAAAGCAATTGTTAGGCATACAACGTATGTGCTGCGACTAGCCCCAAACATGACAATGGCGTCTCTGAGCTGGTATCTCTAGGAACGGAAAATATATGGTGACCTATGAAGATGCTTGAATAATGAAGCTCCAACCTACTACAGGCAAAAAGGTGTGGAAATGGATCTTTAATTTCTATTACATTAAGCCTGATGGCCATTCAACTCAACATAGGTTGTGTTATGCTGGCCATACACATACCGATAAACGGCCGGATTTTAATCTGACCGACGGGCGTGCGCGCTCTCGCCGTCGGTCAGGTTAAAATCCGGCCGTTTATCGGCATGTCCCCACATGGGGCGACAGATCCCTGTCGCCCCACTTCTCGGCCGGCCAGAGATCCGACATGTCGGAAAATCTGAGCCGATGGGAGCCGATTGCCATAAGCAGCAATGAAGACGGCGTCTCCATCGCTGCTTATGGCCGGCACACAAAGGGTGCCTGGCCGATTGTGGGGCCCCAGAATGCAATGGGAGGCTAACGTGATGACGTCATCACGTTAGCCTCCCGGAGCGATATCGGAGGGCGATATCGCTCCAGCTCGCCCTGTGTATGGCCAGCATAATGGTCATCATCTCTGAGCCATTATCTCTGGAGGTAGATATAAGTGACCCAAAGTGACCTTCTAACATAACTATGTAATCTCTAATCTCTTAGTCCATGGCGACCCTGGACAATAGCTGAACAATGATGTCCTCTTATGCTGGGCATACACATACCGAGCAGGTCAGACCGACCTACTCCGATGTGTGCCGAGATGCTAATGTGATGACGTCATCACGTTAGCACCCCGTTGCATTCTGGGGCCCCTTCAGTCGGCTGGGCACCCTTTGTGTGCCGGCCATAAGCTGCAATGAAGACGCCGTCTCCATTGCTGCTTATGGCATCAGCTTGCCTCGGCTTGCATCGGCCAGAGAAGAGCGGACATGTCCGTTCTCTGGCCGGCCGAGCAGTGGGGCGACAGGGATCTGTCGGTCGGTCAGATTAAAAATCGGCCGCTTATCGGCATGTGTATGCCTAGCATTAGTCCAGGAAACAAAAGTGGTGTCATCCCTTTACAATGAAAAGCAATTGTTAGAAATGTTATTACAATTTTGAAAAACAAGAATCACATATAGGTCAATGGATACATTGTGTCCGAGCTGACCATTGCAATCCAACGTATGTATGTGGTATCAATGACCCCTTACTTGACGATGTGATCTCTAAGCTGGTATTCTTAGCCCATGGTGACCCTGTATGAATTCTTAACAATAATGTCCTCTCAGACCTTGTATCTCAGTCCAGGAATTAGATGGTGGTCCTTAACAAAGTTTGCACCATCCCTTTAGAGTTGAAAAGCAGATAAAGCTAATTTTGGGCATGCTATTTAAATTTTGGGAACCATGGATCTCAGATTGCTGTTGCATGGAGGTGGAGCTGGCCAGTGCAACCCAACGTATGTGGTCAGAACGACCTCTTACGTGACTATGTCATCTGTTGGCCAGTATCTCAGTCCAGGAAGAAGATGGTGGCCCTAAACTAAGATGGCGCTATCCCTCTACAATGAATAAGGTAATTGTTAGGCATGTTATCATTGAGGGAAACATGGACTTTGGATTGCTATTGAAGTGATCAACATCTGACCAGTGCGACCCAACATGTGTAGTAAGAATGACCCCTTACATGTATGTAATCTGTAAGCCAGTATCTCAGTCCAGGAAGTGGATGGTGGCCCTAAATAAATATGGTCCCATCTCTTACAATGTAAACAAAAGTGATTTTTAGGCATTTAATTTCAATTTTGGAAAACATGGATCTCATGAATTCAAGAATCCTGATCTGACTTGTGCAACCCAACGTATTAACCCCTAAGGGTATGTTTCCATGGTGTTATGGGCTCCGTCGACACCCCCTGGGTTAAGCGCATTCCTTGAAGGTGATGTCGACGTAGTCCATGCCACCACACCACCTGTCTCCACAGCGTTGAGCCAGTCTGCCTGTTGGAAGCTTAAAGTAGTGGAGACAGAGACAGGCAGTACCCATAACACCATGAAAACATGCCCTTACATGTCCTCTCTGACATATCCTCTTAGTCCAGATTGAAGATAGTGATCCTAGATGACATCATTGTTGGTTATATTTCTTTGGATGATCTATGTTATGATCACGATACTGGTGGAACCCTCCTGAAACAGAGATTTGCCATTAAACAACCAGAAGAGGCCGGTGCAGAGACGTTGGCCATGTTCTCCTCTGCCCAAGGTCATAGTCATTCAGAGTGCTGAACCTGTCCAATGGAGCTTTTTATAAAGCAAGAGGAGCCGAGAAATCCATCTCATTAATGAATATCTTTTTTTCTACTTTTATTGCCGGATAATTTGACATTGGCGCGGTGTAGTTAGGAAAGGTGATTTTTTATGCTGTTTGAGTTCTGTCTTTTGAAATGATATCAGAGTCTTCCTACCTGAGACTCGCTGAACCCTTCATTTCCCCGGCAATGCTTGAACATCGCACTGGAACATCACTGCATCTAGTAAGACCATGATTGGCTCGCTGCATCTAATGAGACCGTGACTAGAGATGGTCGAAGTGAAGTAAATTCGATTCAACTTCAATTTCGATTTTTCCGGTTGAATTTTGGTTAAGGCCCCCATACACGGGTCCGTTTCCCATCGGATTCCGGGACGATCGATTCCGGGCGCGTGCACGCGAAACCATCGTCCCGGAATCGTGTGAAGCCCACCTTGTCCGATCGGTCACGTCCGATCGATCGGGGGCTCAGAATCGGATCCGACAGAGAACCAACATGTTGGTCTTTCTGATCCGATTCAGCACACATCAGGGAGAGTTGCCATTTGTGGAGTAAGCGATCGGACACGGAATCGTCCAGGAATCCGTGGGACAAGGTGGTATGTAGCGATCGGACAGACTTAATTGGCTGATCGATTGGACCTCCGATTCCCGCTGACATCGCCGGAATCGATCGGATAGGTGATCGATCGGCCATGGAATCCGACTGTGTATGGCTAGCTTTAGATCGCAAACTTTCGACTTTTCATGTGAATTTCCGACTGAGAAATTTCTGCCTCTGCCAAAAAATCAAAATGGCCCCGTCTCAGTTTGGCTATGCAAAAAGTTGAAATATCGGCTTAAAATTTAGAATTGCATCCCTAACCGTGATTGGCTTACTGCATTTAATGTGGCCGTGATTGGCTCACTGCCTCTTATGAGACCTTAATTGGCTCACTACATCTAATGAGACCTTGATTGGATGACAGCACGTCCTATACTTTGAATGGGGAACCGCGGATCCCTATTCAAAGTATAGGATATCGAACAAGGTTTACCAACATGTTGGTAATCTGTTCGGCCAAGCAAGATCTATTGATCTCGCTCGGAAAACAGCATACACGGGTAGATTTTTTCCCAGATTTCTGCACAGCCGAGCGCCATGCGTGTTCACGGCACTGAGCTGTGCAGAAATCTGGAAAAAATCGACCTGTCTATTCCTACCTTTAGACAATGATTGGCTCACTGCATCTAATGAGACCTTGATTGGCTCACTACATCTAAGAAGACTGTGATTGGCTCACTGCATCTAATGAGACTTTGATTGTCTCACTACATCTAGGAAGACTGTGATTGTCTCACTGCATCTAATGAGACCTTGATTGGCTCACTACATCTAGGAAGACTGTGATTGGCTCACTTCATCTAATGAGACCCTGATTTGATCACTGCATCTAATGAGACCTTGATTGGATCACTGTCTCTAATGCGATTACGAAGATACTGCACTATATTCCAAATCTTTGTGAATTCTCAAAGTGATATTAAACATTAAAATGATATTTAATGCCCAAACTATGTATACAGTAGATATACAATGTATGTAATTTCTCTATATGTTTCTAATCTCCTGCTGCCTTTTTATAGCCACTTCCTTCCTGAATTCCAGCTCCGGCTGCCTGGCATTAGTGTTGATCGTGAATTGCAATTGTGAATTTTATTTGGAAATATCAGCACTTCAAGAATTTGTGAAGATCTTGTATAAAGCGCTATATATTTAAGATTTTTTACATCAGTAGTGTTGAGCTCGAATATTCAAATGCCGAATATTTTTTGCGAATATCGGCAATTCGAGAATTCGCCAATATCTCGAATATGTCGGCGAATATTCGCAATTTCGAATATTCGCAATATGGGCATGTATCGCGAAAATAATATTCGCATTGCGAAAATAAACATAGCATTTGACCATTCATTTTAAAGATTTTTGCGATGCGAATATGATTTTCGCAATACATGGTCATACCGCGAATATTCGAATTATGCGAATTTCCGAATATAGAATCGAATATTAGTAGAATTATTCGTGAAATGTCACAAATTTGAATATTGACTATGCCGCTCATCACTATACATCAGTACCCGGATCACGATATGCGCATGTACAAGTGGCGATTTGCACAATGAAGGTACCTTGTTTACTGGAATAAAGCATCCCCTGAAAATAAGGCACTCTTATATTTTTGCCTCCCGCTGAAATATAAGGCGCCCCCTCCCCCGAAAACAAGGCACCCCCGAAGATGCGGTACTGTAACTCTGGACAGGGGGGATCAGAGACGGCAATCAAAGTGACACAGGAGGATCAGAAGAGGTTACCTAAATGATAATCCCCCCTCTGAGTCTCCTGTGCCATTTTGATTCCCCCCCTCTGATCCCCCCCGTGTAATTTTATGTTATCCCCCCACCCTGATACCCCAGTGCCATATTCTTCTTCAATAAGACATCCCCCGAAAATAAGACGTAGGGCATCTTTGGGAGAAAAAATTGATATAAGATACTGTGTTATTTTCGGGGGAGAATAATGACTGGAGATCATGAATTGTCGAATTAAAAAATGTATTGAGAATATAAGGCAAAAATGTGCCATATATTGTGAATAGGAATATCACTATCTGGCACATTTTTAGAAAGTAAAGGGGGGGATTTATGTATTTTTCTGTGACTTCTCCCTCAATCCTGGAGTCCCGGAGTCCTATTCCGTTCCCTTGTCCCCGAGGATCAGATTAACGATCTTCGCTTTCAATGGGACTCAACTGCATTTAAGTGGAATTACAAGACCCCGGTTATAGACGGACGCTTTATCTCCCTCCGACGTGGCTGCCTCTATCAAGCCCCCTTTCACTGGCGCGTACTTAAAGACCACCGGGGTCACCCCGCGTCGCTGATATGTCAGCCGGCGAGCTCCATC
Source organism: Ptychadena robeensis (assembly GCA_036250615.1). Classification (NCBI taxonomy): domain Eukaryota; kingdom Metazoa; phylum Chordata; class Amphibia; order Anura; family Ptychadenidae; genus Ptychadena; species Ptychadena robeensis. Next base: position 58,804,586 of record CM070041.1, on the reverse strand, counting down.
AAAATAAGCTCAGGATTAATGGAAAGCGTAAGGCATTGCAGGCCATCTGGTCGCCTTCATTTACCACGGCGACGAATGACTCGCCGGTGGCCCACAGGTCTATTAATGGTCGGCCACGTCTCTCTCGGGGAGTACAATACCACCCCCTCCCCCTCAGCTCACAACCAAAGCCCCGCACACTTACTTATCCTGATCTATGGTGGCGGGCGACCCATTTGTTACGCCCCGCTGGGAACGGATCTGATTAAACGTATAACAACATGACACGCCGTAATACAACTTGTTTTAGCTTTTTTGATGCCAGGTCAATAGAGTTGTCAGCTCCTCGGTTTTTTATGATTGGAATTTCGTTGAAGGATCCGCTCGTAAAAAAAAAAAAAAAATCGCAGTTTTCCTGAGGTCGCCGGGGGTGGATTATGTGCCCCGATTAGGAGTCATTATGTTCTGGCGATTTTTTTTTCTTAGTAAATATACATCACATAAATCTCGCGGCTGCCGGACGGTCTTTTTTTCCAGGTTAATGGTCTATCGTCACCTCTGCAGTTCGGTTGGTTGCGTTAGGAGAAGACGGCACGCACAATGTAAACCTAACAGTGCAATGTGTTTACCTGGGATGATCTGGTCTTTAGCGGTCATGTGATCTACTGCCAAGGGTTCTGGTCATGTGATCAGTATTTCTTCCCTTTGCGTTTTGCGCTAACCCCTGGAGATTTTTTTTTTCAGACCAGGTGACTTTGTTAATTAATTGCAAAAGCCCCTGAACACGATATCCCATTCTGGCCGGGGAAGTCATGTTTAGTGTTCGCAATATTTCGCGAATGTGCGCTCAGATATTCGCAATGGTGGATATTCGTCATATTATGCTTCAACATTGTTTACGGGAATACATCGTGCATCTTTGAGTGCAATGCAAATGGATACGCGCAATACGCATGGTGCTCCTACTGGCATGAATGATGAAGAGAAGCTGTATCGCTGGTTGCGAATAATAGAAATAGCCGCGCGAAATGTACGTGAATAGAATACAGTCTAATCAAATGTTATGAATTTCGATTGTTCCTTTATATATTTGAGAAATTACTCGAATATACCATATGCCGCTCAAGTAGTCACTAGTCATGTTTTTTTATGTGACTTACCCGACCACACCCCGATTTCAATAAATCCCGGATTTTTTAATCGGGTTAATTGCGGAGGGAGGGGACGTTACTCTCATCTGCATAACCAATGTGAGACATTAGGAGAGAGAGTAACACCCCCTCCGTCTTAAGTTAGCCTGCTACTTAAAGCGGACCTACCACCAGGAATCTTTGTTTTCATGGAATGTTTTCATGAATGGCACTAGAAGTGCCAATAATAGGGAGGATTGCAGTGAAAAAAAAACCAAAACGTACCTGTAATGAGCAATTTAAGATAATTCGGCAGCTCTTCTCACTTCCTGGTTCATTTTAGGCAGAAATAGGCAGGACATCACAGGAAGCAGTGATCTGCTTTGAAAATTCCCATAGAAAATCACTGAAAGCCCCCCAGTGGCCACCCGCAATATTGCACCCCGAGTTTTATGTGTTGCCTTCGGCGAACCAAGAAGTGAGGGGAGCTGTGTGGTAATCTTGTTAAAATGGTCATTACAGGAATGTTTTTGAGTTTTTTTTTACTGCATTCCTCCCTATTATTGGCACTTCTAGTGCCATTCATAAAAACATAGATTTCTGGTGGTAGGTCCACTTTAATATGACACCACTTCCGGTAATTGGGACATGTAAGTATTATACCTCAGTACTTTCTTGTTACCGATATCGGAAGTGGTGGAGATAAGTCGGGGAGGGGGGTGAAAGCTGGCGAAACTTACTCTGTAGCAAAACACCTCTGCACCGGAAAGCATCTCCGGATGGGGAGAACTCCCAGGGGAGGTGTTGGAGTTATGGACTTTTTTCACTCTCCCCAGTGTAATTCAAAGGCGAGTGCGCTTGGGGGAAATCTTGGGGTATCTGCCCCAACTGCTCGGGATGCCCAGGCCTAAAACGTTAAAAGTGCCTAAAAGTATTGACTGACTATCATACTATTCCTGTGCAGATTGTGTGCAAACCATGTGCTTGTTGTGGTTTAGTGACTTCTACCAGAGACAGCCAGGCAATGAGCATTTTTAGTAAAACAAATTATGGGATAAACTGTATTATGGGATAAGCCGATGCCCCATGTGTTGTGGAAACAGATGGGGTGGCAAGTCATGCATGTATGTGATGTGCGGACATCCCCGTCAAGGAATGTGATTAACGCAGGGGGTATCGCTGCACCCCATAACGCTGTGGAAATATAGCCTGTATTATTTCTAATCATCTTCTGAAAATGCCAGTTATTTGGCTATCACACATCCTTTAAAATCCTTATCAAGAGTCAGGTGGTCTTAGCCTGACTCCATTACCACCGGTTTGGTTTATTTAAATGGCTCCTAAGCAGTGGCGGCGCCAGAGGGGTGCTTGGGTGTGCTTAGCACCCCCAAAATCCTCGTCCAGCACCCATGTTGTACATGGAAATCAATTTTTTTGGGAGGGCAAGCTCCCCTTTGAAAATTCCTAGCAATCAGGTAGCACCTTCAAAAAAAAATGGCTGGAGCCACCCCTGCTCCTAAGTATTGGCGCCGGAGATACCCAGGTAATGAATATTGCCAGAAGCTCATCGACAGCAACGCATTCTTTTCAAGTCTCCATTAAATTTGACCCCTTGTGCATTGTGAAAATGCTAGCTGCCTGGCTTTCAAGCTGACTCTCAGTAATCCCTAAGTCAACGATCCAAGGCATTGTATTTGCATGGCCTGTAACTTTGCAGAACTAGACCAGCTACACTTTTGAAAGGAGAGGGCAACCATGGTGACCTTCATGACAGGTTGATTCTGAATGAAACATGACAACGTTTGGGTCATATTTTCTTACAGTGATGATGTTGTCACTTTATAGAGATTTCACTGTGTTGCTATAAATTCTTGGTCATGTGACTATCTATATTGGATTTACCTCTGATCCCAAACTCTGCCACCCTGAGGTCAGTGGAAGAAGTGCAGGCAGTCAGCGGTGCCCCCCACCCCCTCCCCAGAGATTATAGATGTAGCAGCATTCTGTTATCCTCCATGTAGGATACATCCATACATAGACACGTATCTGCAAGACAGGCTCAGCGGGGATGCGGCATCTTGAGAGCAGGCCGGGGAATTTCTCTTGATAAAATATGAAGCGGAAAGGTTACATACTGATTACCTGTGACAGAGCAGGGGAGAGCATCCATCCTGCCACATACATTGAGGCATATCGCTGCGCTGGATTTAACCCTTCGCTAAGACCACCTTATAATGAGCGGAGGATTAAAGCAGAACACCTAGGAATGAGTTATGAGCTGTACATTGCCAACACGGAGAGGGAAAGGCCAAGGCGTGTGCTGCTTCCCATCTACCAGCTGCCTTTATTTGTCAAGAAATGTCATTATTACAATGATATTTCTATAGGAAGCCCCCTTCACACACACACACCCATGAAGTTATCCTTCAGTGGTCACCCCTATTTGGATTTGGTATGGACCAATGATGAGGATCAAACATGGGAGTACCAACTTCATGACAGGGGATTATGGGCAGGGATGAGCTGTGGAGGAAACACAGTTAGCAACCTTACCTATCTTCCTATTAAAACTAACCAACCTTTCCTCTAAAGCCCCCCATACACCTTTAGATCACTCCCAACAATTTTCTTGAGATCTACCAACAACTATATAGGGCCGGGTCCTCCCTGATAGAATACATAGTGATTGGAAGGTATATATAACTGCTATG
>CM070041.1:58771481-58783391 GCA_036250615.1 Ptychadena robeensis | reverse complement strand
AGAGCGGGTTTCTAGACCTGTATGCGTACCAGCGGACCAGTTATGTGCACCCCTGTATATGATGTTCTGTATGACCTCTTCTATCTTCTATACGAATCTTCTATATAAATCTTCTATATGACCTCTTCTATATTATGTTCTATATGACCTCTTCTATCTTCTTTATGATCTTCTATATTACCTCTTCCATATTCTATATAGTCTTTTTTACAAATCTTCTATATGACCTCTTCTATATTCTATATGATCTTCTTTATGAATCTTTTATATGAACCCTCTATCTTCTATATGACCTTCTATATGAACCTTTGATCTTCTATATGACACCTTCTATATCATCTTCTATATGAACCTTCTATCTTCTATATGACCTCTTGTATGTTCTATATGATCTTCTATATGAACCCTCTATATTCTATATGATTTCTTCTATCTTCTATATGACCTCTTCTATATTCTACATGATCTTCTTTATGAATCTTTTATATGAACCCTCTATCTCCTAGGTGCCCAACCTGCGGCCCGGGGGCCACATGCCGCCCTTTGGGCGTTCTTTGGCGGCCCCCCATAGTTCTCTACTTGCGGCCCCTGAAATCTAACTGTTGATGCATAGGGCATAGGAACTCATATTGCATCACAGAACCTCTGAATCAAAATGTGCATCGCCATACTACAGTGTTACCCAATGCTTGAAGTATAATTTAAAATAAATTTTGTTATGTAAAAATGAAATTTTTTTTTTCTATATATGCCTGTTGTCATGTCCACATTATAAAATGCTTATACTAGTCAGTATAGATTGAAAAAATTATGTGCGGCCCTTTAGTGGTGCCGGGGGCCGCACTTGTGACCCTCCATATCAACTCAGTTGCCCACCACTGCTCTATCTTCTATATGATCTTCTATATGAACCTTCTATCTCCTATATGACCTCTTCTATGTTCTATGCGATGTTCTATATGACCTCTTCTATATTCTATATGATCTTCTTTATGAATCTTCTATATGAACCCTCTATCTTCTATATGACCTTCTATATGAACCTTCGATCTTCTCTATCAGTGTTTTTCAACCTTTTTTGGGCAAAGGCACACTTGTTTCATGAAAAAAATCGGAGGGCACCGACGATATGCGTAACCGCGGCGCACTTCTGGTCCCCGCCGGAAGCACGTCATCAGCAGGTGCCCCGCTGGACCGCAGATGCGAACCAGCAGAGCAAAAACACCGCCCCTGGTCTGTGGGGACACGTGTTGCTAAGCAACTGCATCCTCACAGAGCCGGTCCGTGTATAACACGGATCGGCTGTACAAGTCTTATAGTATAATGTTATACACGGACCGGCTCTGTGAGGATGCGGTTGCTTAGCCCTCCTATCTAGCTGCCTCTTATAGTATAAGACTTATACTATAAGAGGCAGCTAGATAGGAGGGCCGAGGGTGGGGTCAAAAACCCACGGCACACCAGGCAACATCCCAACACAACACTAGTGTGCCGCGGAACAGTGGTTGAAAAGCACTGTTCTATATGACCTCTTCTATATTCTATATGATCTTCTATATGAACCTTCTATCTCCTCTATGACCTCTTCTATGTTCTATATGATCTTCTATATGAACCCTCTATCTTCTATATGATTTGTTCAATCTTCTATATGACCGCTTCTATAATCTATATGACCTTCTATATAAACCTTCTATCTTCTATACGATCTTTTCTAAATTGTATATGAACCTTCTATATAATCTCTTCTATATTCTATATGACATCTTCTATTTTCTATATGATGTTCTATATGAATCTTCAATCCTCTGTATGACATCTTCTATACGATGTTCTATATGAATCTTCAATCCTCTATGTGACCTCTTCTATCTTTTATATAATCTTCTAAATGAGTCTTCTATATGAACCTTCTGTGATGTACCAATCTACTTTCTTCTATATGACCTATTCTGTATTCCATATGATCTTCTATATGATCTTCTTTAATGATATTCTATCTTCTAAATGACCTCTTCTATATTCTATATGATGTTCTATAGGAACATTCTATCTTCTATATTCGAGCAGCTGAATGTTACATGTATACAATTTATGTCACTTAGATAATCACAGGGAAACATGAATAACTATGAAAGGTTGCAGTTAGGGGTGTGACATTGGAAATGTAAATTACTAATCCAAAAAAGGATTGTACCTCTAGGGTGTTGGAGATCTGGGTGTTGAAAGTCAGAGCAGACATATGTAAGGGTAAAATCTGACAAGAGAAAAGCACTGTGTGACAGCTGGAATATGACTATGAAAGGTTGACATTTGGACTGCTGATAGTCTCAGGGATTAGTAAGAACATTTCAGGGTTGTACTACTGAGGTATGAGATCTGGGGGTGCAAACGTGTTGTACTGTGACAGTTACATGTGACCCAAAGCCAGCTGGTGACCTGTGGATGGAGACAGCCAATCGGAGGATCAATCAGGAACAGGGAGGTCCATCTGCAGCAGAATCTACCATGCATGAGGCTGGCACAGAGGACAGTGAGGGAGACAGTGAGGAAGACCACCCTACATACGGGGTGAGAACCAAACACCATCTCCTGGTACTCATCTGAGGAGTTCTCTAAAAATGTTATGTGCACCCCTGGTCATAAAATTCCCAATGCATAATATCGCAAATATTTAACATTGCGAATATCCCCCGTCATATTCGCGAAATCTGCGAATTCTCAAATAACCGATATTCGGTTATATATTATGTAGAATATATTCGAATATTTGAGCGCACCACTTCTCCCGCTCTCTTTTCCAGATTGGGTGACGAGGAATGCGTTACGATGGAAGGGATCGTTTTGATGACGGATGGACGCCGGTGACCGACGATCATTTAGCTCCGGTGATATTACCTGAGACTCCATCTAATAGTCGGGATTGGACATTACGCGACGGCTCACCTCGGACGTACTAAACAAGGTGATAAATCGTTGCGCTTTAATTCACCCCCCCCCCACCGTTCGGTCCGGGCTGAGACCAAATTACATCTCGAGTCGTCATTAACAAAAATTCATCTTACGCGTCCGTTTGAGACGCAGCGGGTTTAATGAATGATTATTGAGCCGTGACGCGGGGGATGAGTGAGGAGCGCATTATGCTCGGGTCAGGCAAAGTATGTTTTAAGGGAAGAGATTACACGCCGGGGCTGTAGAGTGCAGCGTTATTACTGTCTGGGAGCGGCAGGAGGGCGCTTGTCTGCTGGAGACAGAACATATAATGTATGGCTCTGTCAGCGAACGCAGGGTTTGCTTCTTGGCAGCCTTTGTTTTGTAATCAGGCGCGTATGAGATTACCGCGTTCCCCTAACGCCCCCAAATGCGACTATGGTCTCCCAATGCAAAAAAATGTGTTAGGTCCATCTGAACTTTTTTTTTGCCTGCAAATACCTGTTGATCCCACCAAAAAATTCTGTAATGTCACTCTTAATGGAGCGGAGATCCTGGTGTTTCAAGACCTCTCGCCCACGACCCTGCAGAATCGCAAAGCACTGCGTCCACTGCTTACCATCCTTCGTGACAGGAAGGTTAAATACAAATGGCGCTTTCCTTTTGGCCTGGCAGTCACTAAAGATGATGACGCATGATTCAGTTACGACTACCTGAAGATCTACCATTTTTCTGCGAACAGCTGCGCATCCCAATGCCGCAACTTCCGGATTTTTATGTTGACTTTGTCACTAAGCCGCAGGACCCAGAAGAATTGCCTAATCACAAATACTCGACGCCACAAAGATTTCACACTCCCAAGAACCACCATCGGGGGCAGACAAGATCGTGGAAAGATGACTCCTCCTAGATACCGGAATACCCCTGACATGGACTCCAGAAGACCTCGCATGCGTCCTATTCCTCCTTGAACTTTGCTTGTAAAATTCTGTAATGGCGCTTCCTGTATAGTGATGAGTGACTACTCGAATTTGCGTAATTTTGTGAAAACTCACAATGATATTCGATTCGATATTCGTAATCTTGAATATCCCCGTTTGTGGACATGGATCGCGATCTAAAAATCCCAATGCGATCAAATACGCGCAAATGCATGTCAATGGAGCTCGGATATTCGACTGGGAGAATATCTGTCAAAAAAAAATCGCATCACTGTTATATACCAGATTTTTCGGACTATAAGACACACCGGACCATAAGACGCACCCAGTTTTTAGGGCAGAAAATCCAGAAAAAAAAGATTTAATACGTTTTCACATCAATTGGGATAATGCGATGAATTTAATGGATGCAATATTCAATTCAGCCAGTAGGTGTCACTAGCAGCAGTACACTCTCAGCACAACACGTCACACTACACTGATCTGTTCAGTGTTCTGTGTTTAGCCCAGCATTTCTGCATCCCCTGCACCCCGGCCGAGCCATCCATAGCCGAACTGAACACAGTGCACAGCTCTCCTCTGTGTTCTCGTTGGTGGCGATGCAGGGGATGCGGCATTTAGATGGAAGAGCCGAACAACGCAAATGACAGCTGCCGCAGCTCTCCTCCTCAGCTCTCCTCCCGGTGCGGCACATTCAGACCATAAGACGCAGGCACTTTTCCCCATCAATTTTGGGGGTGAAAAAGTGCGTCTTATGGTCCGAAAAATATGGTAATCGCAATCCATTGCAATGAATGGGTTCGCAAAAACTCACAATAAATCACAAAAATCCAATGATATATGCGCAAATTTTTTTTCAAAATTTTGACTTGACTTTGAACTTAATTTATGCAAAAACTATTTGTGATAGAGACATACTTTTTGTTGTAGTATACCCCTTAACCCTTCTCTACATCTCCAGCAAGTTTGGTGATGATACCATGTTCAGGGGCTTTGCAATAAACTTGAAATCATCGAAATGGTTGAATAAAAAAAAAAAAAATTCAACCATCTCTATTCACAATATGCGCATGTACAAGTGCTGATTTTCGCAATGAATTACTTCTATGAGTGTTGCCTGATGTGATTACACTGCAGCTGCTATCTCTCATTCTGCCACTAGATGTCGCCGTGACAACACATGTTGCATTTGCAATATGCATGTACAAGTGACAATTTTCACAATAATAATAATGATAGGAGATCTCGAATTGACGAATTTACTGCGAATATTAGGTGACAAATTGCCGATACTTTGTGAATACGAATATTGCCCGTGTGGCTCATCACTAGTGGAGAGTGTGAAGCAAAAAAGGAATTGTCTGACTGAGAAAGGTTTAGGACAAATGTTGACAATATGAGGCTTGAGTGTGGTTTAGTAACGGGATGTAGTAGTCATATAATGTACGTTAGAGCCCGACTCCAGGGTTGTTGCAGTTCTGCTTATCTGCCACAAGGTGTCCCCAGTCTTCAGAGTTTAATGACGCTCACATGGTAAAGATCTGTTGCAGAGAGACCACCAGCAATACTGGTTAAGCTACTAATACACGGGTAGATACCCGGGTGTTCCACCAGTGACTGATCACAGCATTGTGATGTCACCACGCTGCTTTCAATTGTCCGCCAAACATATGGGAATTGCAATGTGCGCCTCTCACACATTAATACCCATAAGATACTTTGGATGGGGACCATGATCCCTTGTCCTTTTGCAGGATACCTAAGGGTCCCCCATACACCTTTGAGATTTCTCTGTCAGATTTTCTTTAGATCTCCTTTTGTTTTACTCAAACCATGTAATATAAGTGACTTTCTAAACCATTAAGTCTACCTGTGTTCAATCGCAGAGGACCCAGCACTACATAGTTGTTGATAGATCTAAAGGATATCTGACAGAGAGATCTAAAGTTGTATGGCCAGCATAAGATTTCCCAACTTTTGGAGGGATGGAAGCGGCCAACGCATTTAAAATATCCGCCATGGCGCTAGAAATACCAGAATACAATGTTTACGCCGCAGCGCGCCTCTCTGTATTGGCCGGTGACGGCGGTAACCCGGTGGCTGGCCTGTTACAGCGGAGGAGTGTTGGAGCCCCTGTCACATGTAGTAAGCCGATGGTTTCGGGCCCTTGGGGCACTTAGAAACCTGTGTTTCCCAGTGAACTGTGTCTTTTTGAAACTCACAAGCCTGACGGGGTTGACGTGTCCCCAGCCGATACACTGACATGCCACATTACTTTGCGTGACGTGACACTCTGACAAAAAGGGACACGACGCTTCAGTCTGATGGGTGAAGGCTGCAGATTTGAGGAGATGTTTTCTGAATAATAACACTGAACTCACAGGATTTCATGCAGCCTACCTGCTTCCTTCCTAATCCCCCCCCCCCCCCGGCCTTACCTGTGACCGAGCAAAAACAAAACAGACACAAGGAATACCGAGCCGAGGCGCACTGCTAGGTGAGGTCTATAGACTTATATAATAAATCATATGTTTAAACACTTACATTTATGATCCCTTAAGGCCCCCATACACGGGTCGGATTCCGGCCGGATTCCGGGCCGATCGATTCCGGGCGCGTGCACGTGAATCGATCGTTCCGGAATCGTGTGCAGCCCACCTTGTCCGTCCGATCACGTCCGATCGTTCGGGGGCCCAGAATCGGATTCGTCAGAGAACCAACATGTTGGTCTTTTTGATCCGATTCTGCACAGATCAGGGGGAGTTGCCATTTGTGAGGTGGAATCGGACACGGAATCGTCCCGGAATCCGTTGGACAAGGTGGTATGCAGCGATGGATACTCTTAATTGGCCGATTGTTCACACCTGCGATTCCCGGCAGAATCGCCGGAATCGATCGGATGATGAATCGATTGGACATGGAATCCGACACGTGTATGGCTAGCTTTACAGCAGAGCTTGGACTAGGGCCAAGGGAAGCAGCGCAAGCAACAAATCAGTGTTGCTGCAGTGCTCTCCTTAAGCCCCACATATACTCTGCAATGTGATATATACCTTCCAATCACTATGTATTCTATCAGGGAGGACCCGGCACTACATAGCAGTGATATATACCTTCCAATGACTATGTATTCTATCAGGGAGGACCCATTACGACACCTTACGACAATACTACAATACACCTCCCATTTTTCTCTTGATTCTCTTGTTGTGGGTGAACACCTTTTGGGGGTAACGCATTCTTTCCAGCACTGGCTTGGTTTGCACCCCCTTGCCACTTGTCACTTCGGAAGCCGTGATCCAGCAGTCTGAGGAAAGCTGGTGATTCAGCATGTTCCGATTGTATTAATAGCAGCATTTCATATTTGTCTCATCTGAAAGGAAGCCGGGATTTTTTGTCAGCGCACAGAGCCAGACAATGAGAGGCGGCCAAAGATCCATCACCTCCCGTCACTTCATGTTTCAGTTCTTGGTGTAACCTTTAAAGCTGAGCTCCGGGCACAACAACTTTCATTCAAATATATTCCTCAATAAAGACAAAGGATGCGAGGCCGCTTTGTGTGCACCGCACGCCTGTGCAAACCCAATTACTGTGTAAGAATAGAAGTGACATCATCATTGTGCTATACATAACCTGGGCAACGGGAGGAGATGTGGGAGGGGCCAGCAGGACCACCCACTACAGGAAGGGGCGGGACAAGACCAGTTATCCTGCTCAATGAGACAGAGGAGCAGTGACTAGTCCTCCTTACAGGAAGTATCTAAAATACTCAACACTACTCAATACGCAACACACAAGGCTCTTGTATTTAGAAAATATTTCCTGTTTCCTGTTCAGTTTTATAATGATTGTCAGGAAATTGGTTCTCTGTAATTACTGTCCTTATCAGCTAAGGTTGTAAGAAGTATCTGGAAATGACCACCCGTGTATGACCATTCATATATGACCATCTATGTATGACCACCTGTGTATGACCACCCATGTATGACCATCCATATGTGACCCTCCATGTATGACCATCTATGTATGACCACCTGTGTATGAGCACCCATGTATGACCACCCATATATGACCATCTATCTATGACCACCTGTGTATGAGCACCCATGTATGACCACCCATATATGACCACCCATGTATGACCAACTGTGTATGACCACCTATATATTACCATCTATGTATGACCACCTGTGTATAAGCATCCATGTATGACCACCCATATATGACCACCCATGTATGACCACCTGTGTATAAGCATCCATGTATGACCACCCATATATGACCACCCATGTATGACCACCTGTGTATGACTACCCTTGTATTACCACCCATATTTTACTATCTATGTATGACCACCTGTGTATGAGCATCCATGTATGAACACCCTTATATGACCACCCATGTATGACCACCCATGTATAACCACCCATATTTGACTATCTATGTATGACCACCTGTGTATGAGCATCCATTTATGACCATCCTTATATGATCACCCATGTATGATCACCTGTGTATGACCACCCATATATGACTATCTATGTATGACCACCTGTGTATGACCACACGTATGACCACCCATGTATGACCACCTGTGTATGAGCACCCATGTATGACCACCTTTGTATGAGCACCCATGTATGACCACCTGTGTATGAGCACCCATGTATGACCACCTGTGTATGACCACCCATGTATGACCATCCATGTATGACCACCCATATATGACCATCCATGTATGACCACCTGTGTATGACCCCCATGCATGACCACCTATGTATAGCCACCCATGTATGACAATCTATGTATGGCTCCCCACTGTATGGCCACCTATGAATGACTACCTATGTATGACCACCCATGCATATATTACAGGTACTCCCCCCCAAAAAATATCTCCATACCACCCAGTTTGGGAACCACTACTCACATCCTCTTTACATTGCCAACAGTGATTACACCTTTTCCAGGGGCGTGGCAATAAACTCACAAAGCTAGTTAGTTCAAATTTCACGAAAATGTTCACCCGATAACAGGAAGTGCACTTTCCTGGCAGGATCAAATGCTTTATGAGATTTGATTAGGTTTATTCACAACACAACGCGGCTGTAAGGTGCGCAGCAGAATCGTAGTTTCTAAAGCAAGCCATACACGTGTCGGATTCCATGGCCAATTGATCACTCACCCGATCGATTCCGGCGATTCTGCCGGGAATCGCAGGTGTGATCAATCGGCCAATTAAGAGTATCCATCGCTGCATACCACCTTGTCCAGCGGATTCCGGGACGATTCCGTGTCCGATTGTCCACCTCACAAATGGCAACTCCCCCTGATCTGGGCAGAATCAATCTGATGGAACCAACATGTTGGTTCTCTGTTGGATCCGATTCTGGGCCCCTGAACGATCGGACCTGATTGATTGGACAAGGTGGGCTGCATGCGATTCCGGCACGATCGTTTGGCGTGCACGCGCCCGGAATCGATCGTGCCGGAATCCGGTGGGAATCCGACACGTGTATGGGGGCCTTAATTAAAGCTGTAAAAGGAAGGCATTTCATGAGGCGGGCGCCGCGTATGGCTTTACATGTCGAGGATCCGGCGCCATCTGTTTGTACGGCGATGATGAGGCTGGTGAATATGCGAGCGTAAGATCAGCCGGTAGAGATGTCATGTATCTTCCCTGCGCGCTGCGCCCCGGAGACAACACGCGATACACTGATTTCTACCTGTGTAATCCCGCAGTGTCACAGGTGCCACCGCTGCCGCTTAGGATCCGCTCACCCCCTGTCACAAGCGGTTGGAGTGAGACGGAGACGCCGCGAACGCTTGGCATGTGAAGTCGCAGAGGTCGGGTTCCAAGGACAGCCGGGGTGGCGGTGACGGGGATTGTGACAAGTTGCCAACCGAGCGAAAAAATAAAACAACAACAAGGAAAAATATATAAAGTGTTCCACCATAGTGATGAGCGGCATAGGCAACATTCGTATTCGCGGCATGCCGCGAATTTTATGGAAAACATTCGGAAAATATTCACATTCGGCAATATTCAGGGTTTTTTTTGTTATTGCGAATATCGGCAGTTTATTGCGAATTTCGCGCGCGCAATATATGTTTAACATGGTGCGAATTTTTATGCGAATTTTAAAAGTGACGATTTTCGCAATATTCGCATCACCCCAATATTCATTAAAAAATCTGTTGATGGTGTTGCTAAGCTCTTGTTGCAGCCTTCCCATTCGTCCACTCACATTGAGAGGGAAGTGTAATGGATAAAAAATACCGAATATCCGGAATTGCGAATATTCGGCAATATATTCACCATCTTCGCGAATTTCCGAATTGACGATATTCGCGATTAATATTCGGAATCCGAATATTCGCGATCATCACTATTCCACCATTGAGGGAGATCGCTACTAAAGAATAAACCTCATTTTCCATTACTTTCCCCGCAGATCCTGCCAGTAACACACTTCCTGTTTCAGAGCGACATAAATGACTTACTTTACTATGTCTGTAAGTATTGTCATTGTGACTACAAACACTTCCCTATCCCATTAACTGTAATCAACTTTGTACACTGAGCAACACTTTCGGTTTTGCTCTCATTTTTCATGAGCTGAACTCAAAGATCTGAAACATTTTCTACACACGCAAAAGACCCATTACTCTCAAATATTGTGCACAAATCTGTGTTGGTGAGCACTTCTCCTTTACCGAGATAATCCATACCACCTCACAGGCGTGGCATATCAAAGTGCTGATTAGGATGAATATTGCACATGTGTGCGTTAGACTGCCCACAATAAAAGGCCACTGAAATGTTCATAGTTTTGACTTACTGGGGGGTCAGAAATTCCTGGAGTCAGCATGCCAATTCCACACTCCCTCAAATGTTGTGACATCTGTGGCATTGTGCTGTGTGATCCACCTGCATATTTTAGACTGGATTTTTATTGTGGGCAGTCTAAAGCTGGCAACACACCTTTAGATTTCTCTGTCAGATATCCTTTAGATCTACCAACAACTATGTAGTGTCGGGTCCTCTGTGATTGAACATAGGTAGACTTGATGGTTTAGAAAGTCCCTCATATTACATGGTTTTGGTAAAACAAAAGGAGATCTAAAGGAAATCTGACAGAGAAATCTAAAGGTGTATGGGGACCCTAAGGCACACCTGTTTGGTGGGATGGATTATCTTGGCAAAGGAGAAGTGCATACTACACTAGAAGTGCATAAGGTAGGAATACACGGGTTGATTATACCCAGATTTCTGCACAGCTGAGCGTGGTGCGCGTTCACGTCACTGAGCTGTGCAGAAATCTGTGAAAAAATCTACCTGTGTATGTCGTGTAGGCCGAACAGGTTACCAACATGTTGGTAAACCTTGTTCATTAGCCTATACTATGAATGGGGAACCGCGGTTTCCCATTCATAGTATAGACCGGCTGACAGCTGACTCCCAATATCGGGGAAGCCGGGCCGTAGCGTGATGATGTCATCTCTCTCTCTCTCTGTCAGTTTTACACAGCCTTTACACAGATTTAGACAGATTTGTGCACAATATTTGAGAGCAATGGGTCTTTTGTGCCGGCAAGGTCTGCTCTGGGGGGACCCCATGCTGTTTGTGGTCCCTTTTTTCCAGAGTACACCAGACCCTATGCTCTGGGGGGACCCCATCCTGTTGGTGGTTCCCATTTTCCAGAGCAAACCAGACCCAATGCCAGTAGGGGTATGATATGCTCTGGGGGGACCCCAATGCTGTTTGTGGGCCCCCTTTTCCAGAGTATACCAGACCCTATGCTCTGGAGTGACCCCACGCGGTTCGTGGTCCCCCTTTACAAGAGTATACCGGACCCAATGCCAGCAGGGGTCTGGTATGCTCTGAGGGGACCCAAATGCTATTCATGGTCCCCCTTTTCCAAAGTACACCAGACCCTATGTTTTGGGGGGACCCCATGCTGTTCGTGGCCCCCCCTTTTCCAGAGCATACCAGATCTACTGCTGGCATAGGGTCCGATATACTCTGGTAAAGGGG
>CM070041.1:58744036-58756614 GCA_036250615.1 Ptychadena robeensis | reverse complement strand
CAAACACCATCTCCTGGTACTCATCTGAGGAGCTCACTACAAAAGTTATGTGCGCCCCTGTGTATACTGTTTACCATATTATTGAAATTGGACTTCCTGTCTACTGTACAAAAATAAATAAATAAAAATATGCCCCTGATCTAAAAAAACACGATACCCGGTCCGGAAGATGTCTACTTACCCTGAGAATTATTATGTGTTATTCCTGGTCTTGCCTACACTGTCACTCCTCCTGTTCTATTTACATACTCATATTCTGCACAATGCTGCTTAATTATCGAGGAGTGTTCTTTTCTTTTTTTTTCCTCTAGTCATTGTTTAGTGCCTTAATGCCGTATCCCGCGCGATATTAATAAAACCAGGTCAACGAACCTTTCAAATGAGAGCGGTGCTTTGTCAAATTATACACAACATCCCAGCAACACATTTATAAATTCCAGCCGCTCGCGGATAAAGTCACAAATCATAATGAATTGGTTAGACAGCATTATCATCAATTTTCCGCAGGTACAGCTGTGGGAAATCAGTCATTTTCATCAAATGCCATCGTCAGCCGCTCCCGCCAAATCATTTTTTACACTTAACTGCTGAAAAGAGCAAAAAAAAAAAAAAACACGAGACTTTCCTTCTCGCGTTTCCCTCTCTGGGCTACAGGTGGCGCTCTTGAGCAGCAGAGTGTTGGATAAATAATGGCGTGTTTCTTTTTCTTTATGTTTTACTTTTCCATTGATGTCGGATTTTTTTTTTTTCAAAGCGAGATTATGGAGATGAAATGGCTCGGCGTATTTTAACGCACATTACAACAATCTCTTAAGGCAAAGAGTAAATTCATGGAAATGAGTTATAGTTTGGAGAAATAAGCAGTGTTTTTTTATTCTGTATTAGTAGAAAATAACTTTGAAAGTGGAAGGTGGAAGAGAATAAGACTTTTTTTGAGCCAGACTAACAGCAGGGAACTTAAAGGAACTTTGTCTGGACTATACAATGTAAGGAAAAACATGGCCCTGGTGGTCCTCAGAGAGGAAGGAGGGTTCTATATGATCAGGGAATCTTCATGACCTACCCTAGTGTGTACCCAGCTTAAAACCCACTTAACCCACTGAAGAAAAACGGCGCCCACTGTTGCTCTAATCTGTTACAAGATTTGAGCCATTCATGGTTCCTTCGAGCAGGATCAATGGATCCTGCTCATAAATTACTTGACCAAACAGGTTTCCAACATGTTGGAAAACCTTGGTCGAAATACATTACATTTAATGGGTCTCCATCCAATGTAATCGATGGGATATAGGAAGGTGGATTGTAGTGTGCTGTACCATGGTCATTAAGGGGTTAACTGTGTCCCCATGAGTAATGTCAGAGATTGTGTTTGTGCTGTTGCTGGGCAAAACATAAAGTGGGAGGTGTCACTGTAAATGTTTGGAACATGTGATAATGTGATCTTGGAGAGCCATCTGGGAGGAGAATAGGAGCTTATAAAAGTGAAAGACTTAATGGTAATTAGGTCTTTCTAGTAGCAGAGTAACAGAGAGCAGAGGTGTACTGGATCCAGTGGGGAACAGGCCTCATGGCTGTGGATCCGAAGACTAGGCCTGCCCTGAGATGTGCCCACGCTGGGGACAAGGGCAGTCTTAGCTTAGGAGAAGTGACTTGGGTGAAGAATGCTAGGGCAGAGACTGTACCGGCAGATGCTTCTAACAGATGGCTCCCAGGAATAGCTTGGAATGTAATTGGCACTGTGATGTGACTGCAATAAAGGGGCACCATGTTCACAACAATCGGATGTGTCTTGAACCTTTATTGAGGGATGTGCGCAAGGCCCTGCCAACCGGAATAAAGCCCTCTCAGCCGCTGTTGCAGGTGAGGACTGTGAGGCCCGGCTGCCCCTGTGCCTGGAACAGGGAGGTACGTGTGTGTGGAGGCCTGGAGAGAGTCTGTGGCAACATAGGGGTGAGGTCATTGTTGTCCCCTGATTCACCCAGAAGTTTTGTGTCTCGATATAGGGGCAGCTCCAGCCGTGCGCAATGACTTTATCACCTTTGGCTGGAGCTTTCTCGAAATGGCCACATATCAAGACACGTGTACCCAGCTTTAGACACAGGTGGACATGAGGAACAAAATAATTTTTCTACATACTGGAAGAGGGCCTGATTTACAGGGTCTCAACTGAAGTAGTAACACTAGACCGAGCACCATTGCATGGTGGTGCATAACGTACATTGCCTTCTAGGATTTAGTAGAGACCAATGCCACAGTATACACAGAGTGGATTAATAAATGTTCCTATGCGTTTCACCCCTGTAGGGCTTCTTCAGGGAACATCCACATTCTGGAATATCCAGGTAGAACAGTCACCACAGGACCCCCTGGGTAGATGGTATGAACCCCACAAGGCGGCAAGAACGGTGCTCCAATGGGAAGGGGAGAAGGCGGGGGAAGAGGAGGTGAACCCAGGTTAACCCCGACAGATACCTCCCGTCATTCCAGTTATACGGAGAAGGGAACAGAGGCAAACCACATAAAAAACCTAGTGCTGGGATCTCATGCCGGATGGAGTGCATTCTAATGGAGAGACAATGAGCGTGAGGGTTTTTTTATCCCCTCCTATCTCTGAGGATTAGGCAATATTTTGCAAATAATTCTACTAATATTCAATTTGATATTCACGGTTACTCATAATTGCATTTTTGCATTGCGATATAAAATCGCAATGCATGGCCATAAGCTTCGAGTTTGCGAATATCCACCACCATATTCACGAAATTTGAGGAATATATTCGTGGAATATATTCGCAATTCAAACCACAAGGGCCATGTTTTTCTAATAATATTTTTGGGGTTGGTCATAATACACTCTCCCTGGGGGAAAATCCAATAGCATGCAGTATTGATCTATACAATGAAAGGCTTATTTGGCTTATTTGGCATGCAAGAAAAACAGCAGGGTCAAGGGTCAATACCTGTGTTCATGATCCTTTTATGATTTTGATGATCATCCCAAACCTCTTATTTTAGCTTTTTCTTCTCTTTCATTGATGGTTGTCAACCTAACATGACCCTATCTTGGTTTGAAGAACAAGTGACAAAAATCCAGTTAGTCACATTTTCAAGGTTAGTTACCCTGAAAATGGCTCCCCCCCACTCAGCAGTAGTGATGGCCGAACTGCCCGCAAGGCGGACAGTTCGGCCGCGAACAAGCATGTTCGCCCTCCTTCCCGCCGGCGGACAGTACGGGTGTTCGACCCGCCCTGTCCGCCGGCGTGAAGGAGCCCTCTATTCTTCCTCTGGTGGGATCATACGCAGCGAGATCCCGCCGCAGGAAGAATGTTTCCACTGAAGACCGGGTAGAGAACCCGGTCTTTCAGTGGAAAGCCGGCTCAAACACCCGGATGTGACGTCAGTGACGTCACATCCGGTAAGCACACCAGGAACTATGCGTTCCAGGTGCCGGATGTGATGTCACTGATGTCACATCCGGGTTTTCCGATTCTAATTCCCCGCCTAGCAGCGGGGAATTTGAATCTATCCGCGAACGGGCGGATGGCGGACTTTTTTAAAAGTCCACTCCGCGGACGAACATGGCCAAGGTTCGGCCATCACTACTCAGCAGCCTTTTCAAGCATCTGAGCGCTGGAAATGCATGTGAATGCTGCCTTAACCTCCTGGGTGGTTTGTGATCCTACCCTCCTTCCTCTGATGTGTAGAGATGGTCGAATTTTTCAACTTGCTAACTTTGTGAGCTGATTGCAAAGCCTCTGAAAATGTTATTATCACCAAAATTGCTGGAGATGTAGAGAAGGGTTGTGGGAACATTTGAAAAAAAAAGTGTTGCTCTAGCACATGTCGATTTTGCATAAATTAAGTTCAAAATCAATTCCAATTTTCAAAATATTGACTTGACTTTTGTGTTAGAGACATAATTTATTTTTTTGTAGTATACCCCCAACCCTTCTCTACATCTCCAGCAAGTTTGGTGATGTTCAGGGGCTTTGCAATTAACTCGAAATGGTCGAATTTTTGAAAAATGCATGCATGAAGATTTAATGGCGCCGCCTACCCCTGCCCGGCATAATATATGACGCCATCAGAGTGGACCTGCAAAGGTTGGCAAGTCCGCCAATACAGAGGATCGCCAGGGTATTTCAGCGGACAGGTGAGTACGCCCACTGTTAGCTCAGAATGAGTTTTGTTAGCAAATAGTGAGTAGTGATGAGGGTCATAGACAGTATTCGAATTTGGGATATCTCGCTAATAATTCTACTAATATTCTAAATGAATGGTCAAATTTTTATTATCACATTGAGATTATTATTATCGCGTTGCATGTCCATACACATGGAATCGTGTTTATTTGAAAAAAAGAATGGAATATTTAAAATATCTGCCGCAACATTTGAGATATTGAGCAATTTACAAATTGGCAATTTTCACAAAAAAATATTCGCCATTCAAATATTCGAGTTCAATGCTTACTCAAAGTTAACTTGGGCTAAACGTCCAGGAGGTTAAGGTAGCCATACACGGAATAGAGTTCTGCCCACCTGGTACAATCGATCAAAAGTGGTCGATATCGAACGTAAAGTAATCGGACATGTTGGTAAATTTTAGTCAATCGTTAATATTTACATCCTTTTTTGCTCTCCAGGCGCCCTCTTGTGGCAGAAAGCGGTAATGGTGCTTGAAAAACTGGTTTGGAAATCGATCACACTGTGTGGGGGTACAATCGATCGATGTTCCACTGACAGGCGATATTTAAATAACACAAGATGCTCGGATCTACGAACGGCTATCTTTAGAGGCATATTGCAGATAAATGTACGTTTCTGGAAAAGAACCAAAAACGAACAGATATCTTATTTTTCAAGGTTCTTACCTGCGACTTTGTACGTTAAGATGAATAAATATCTGTCTTTCACAATTACATAGCTATTCACACCGGCCTGTTGTTCTAATGACATTACAAGCCACAGTCTGGGAGTTGAGGGAAAGAAGAGTGACAGGTCCTGGCTACACGGGGCCTCTCCTTCTCTTGAAGCATTGACCGCGCACAATGAGCAGGCAAACGTCTTTGTATCGTACGGCACACAAACCCGGTGATAGATGAATTTAAACAACAAAGCTCAGCCACTGAGACAAAATTAGTGTTGTTTTAATTAACAGTGTCTGTAATATTATCCATCCATTACTGTCTCGCAGTACGCTGTCAGCGGCGAGAGACGGCAGGATGGGGGGAGGGGAGACACGCTGTCATGTGACGTCTTCAGGATAGACATGGGCTCACATTTCCTTTCTTATAGTGTCATTTTTCATCCCAGGTTCTTAAAGTGAACATGAAAAAAACGATGTGCTGTGGCACCTGTCTCTTATCTGGTCATAATAATTGTTTGGCTAAGCCAGTGGTTCCCAAACTTTCCTTGCAGGACCCCCCTTTTCTATTTAGGAACAATATCGAGGCCCCCCCTCACCCTTCAAAGACAAGTTCAGAATGAGAGCCAGCGCCCCCTGGCATACCTTTGTGCCCCCCGTTTGGGAACCAATGGGCTAAGCCAATGGCTAGGTAGTAGAGACCAGGTAGTAGACTTGGGTGCTTCCTCGTTCTGCAAAGGGGTCAAAGAGTGATGGCCAGGCAACTACTGTAGCTTTTTTTAGAAGAAGGTGACAAGGACACGGGGGCCTTCTTTTTCTTTTTCCTGGAAAGGAAAGAATCCATATTTCCTCATTTGCCAAGTTTGCACCTCTTCTCTTTCTACCTTGCTTGGTTGCTTTCTTTCTTCAGAGGAGTTTACTGTCCCATACTGTTGATGACTAGAGATTGATATATGGTTGGGCTTCAACTATCTCTTCTACAAATGTTGAATACAGCTTTCCACAGACATGAGATGATTTTTGATAGAACTGGCCATTTTCACCATAGCGAGCAAGGTCTTCCAATTACATGACCTATGCGTTGTCATAAGAGCTGGGTTGGTGTTCTATCTGAGGTGGCAGTGTTTGGCTCTCATTTGACCCATTTGTATATATATTCCTATGTGGGTTGGATTGAGTAGGCTTAAAACATGTCCCTTAATAGTGATGAGCGGCATAGGCAATATTCGAATTCGTGATATTTCGGGAATAATTCTACTAATATTCGATTCTTTATTCGGAAATTCGAATATTCGCGGTATGACCATGTATTGCGAAAATCATATGCGCATTGCGAAAATAAATCTTTAAAATGAATGGTCACATGCTATGTTTATTTTCGCAATGCGAATATTATTTTCGCAATTCATGGCCGTATTGCGAATATTCGGAATTGCGAATATCCGCCGACATATTTGAGATATTGGCGAATTCTCGAATTGCCGATATTCGTGAAAAATATTCGCTATTCGAATATTCGAGCTCAACACTATCCCTTAAAACATGAGCCAAATAAATTTTTTCAATCTTCAATAACATCATTTGGTTCTTTGGTCTTTTCCCCTCCACCACTCATACTGACCCATTTTTACTCTGTGACCTTTGCTGGCCCCTTACGCCTTCTGAGGGCCCTTCTGGTCACTGACAACACTGTAACTGTGTAACCAATGCTGAAAGTTGTGCACAACTATTTCTGACCTTTCTCACCTGATGGACCTTATTGTCTCTGCTGTGGCCTTTTTTGATGGCCAACGCTCATGGCTGCTTTAGTGCGAAGTTTGAGAATTTGCGAAGCTCTTAAATAAAGTGCTATTTCCTCGTAATCTCGAATATTTGAGATTCTGGTGAAAGTACTATGCATTGCGTTTGCAATATTCACATGTACAAGTGCCCATCTTCACAATACATAATAATAACAGGAGATCTGGAATTTTCTAATTAACTTAGAATACTATATAAAGAGGCATTTTCCTAAATGGGTGGCCACATCTCAAATATATAGTCACAAAAACATTATTAAACGGTATATAGGCTTTTAACCATTAATTTGAGCAATATATCCATATATACTTGTGGCCCATAAAGTCCCCTTGCCCCTGAAACCTCAGGGGGAACTTCATGGACGTGAGTTCTTACTCCCGCCCAGACTTCAATTTTGTGACTAATTAACTTAGAATATTTGGAGAATAATTTGCGACACGTCCTATGCGGCTCATTACTTTAAAAAAATTCTACCATTTTGAAGACTTTAAGTTCATTGCAAAGCCCCTGTGCATGGTATCATCACCAAACTTGCTGGAGATGTAGAGAAGGGTTGGGAGTATACTACAAAAAAGTATGGCTCTAGCACAAATAGTTTTTGCATAAATTAAGTTAAAAGTCAAGTAAGAATTTCGAAAATCTAAATTTTGACTTTGATTTTGAACTTAATTTATGCTTAATTTAATGTGCTAGAGCAACAAATTGTTTAAAATTTTCCCACAACTCTTTTCTACGTCTCCAGCAATTTTGTTGATGATACCATTTTCAGAGGCTTTGCAATCAGCTCACAAAGTTAGCAAGTCCAAAAATTATCTACTCATCACTACTTTGTTTGTCTCTCCTGTGGAAGCCTGCTGTTGGGTGAAAGGGCTGAGTGTTGACAAAACACAAAAAAAAAGTGTAAAAACTGCTTCTTTTGCGGAACCCACTGAGAAACCATGTAAAGCTGGGCATAGACAGATCGTTTTCCCGTTGACCGACCAGGCGTGATGATGTCATCACACCAGGCCACTAGTGCTGAGAATCGGCCGGCCATCCTTTGTGTGCTGGCCATTACTTCGGATGGGGATGGCGTTGAATTTACCGGCATGTCGGATAACTGTGACATGCGGCAGATTCTTGGCTAATATGACCAGGTGGCGCATCCGATTAGCTGCAGACCTGACCGCGGATCAATTGCGGGAATGCGCATGGCGGCTGATCGGCTGTCGAATCAGGCAGGAATCTTCCTATCTATGCCCAGCTTAAGGCATTAACCAACATGAGTAGAGTTTGTAGTCCAGATAAGCAGATGTTTTGTCTTATGTCTTGAGTTGTAATTGTGATTATTTATTGCCTTACTCAATGACATTCTAGACAATCCTGCTTTTACTGTGCATGGGTGTCCCAGTCTCAAACATGGCTTACCATTGCCGATACCAGTTCAATCCCCTCAAAAGATATGTAGATTCTCTTTAAAACACAGAATTTAAATATTTCATCAGACTGACTTCTGAAGAAATTACACATCAGAGATCCTCCCATCTGAAGGAGATCAAAGTACTCAGTACGATCTCACCCAGCGCCCGGGAAGGGAGGTGCCGCAGCCGCTGGATGAGCAGAAGACATGTTATAAATGATAGCAATAAATAATTTGTTTATGCGGATTGATAATCAGAGAAAACTAATTAGTACGAAATTAATTTTTCATAATTCTACGGTATATTCCCTTTAAGTTCAGATTTCCCTTCTGTCTCCAGAACAAATGGATTTAATTAAGGTTAACTAGATCTTTTTATTTGTCATGAATATTGTATACACATTTGTAAAATATGGTTGGAATACATTTCCATGAAATCTCTGGAGGTCAGGCGCAGTGTCCTGTTACCTAATAAAGCATATCGAATCCTCATCCTCCGTATCCCAAGTTCGCTAGCGGAGGGGTTGGGGTATGGTGTGACATTTAGCTTAAAGGGGACCTTCTGTACTATGTGTGGTTTGACCCTATGTTTGACCCATTACTCTAACCTTTGAACCTTTATCTTTGTACACATTTGCCGTGTCATGATTCCAATATTCAATGCCAACTTCACTAGGGACGTTTAAGTCATAGCTAACCATACATGAAATTGATCTAGTGCAAATGTATTGATTGCTTTTGCATTTGAACCTATAAAATCACCTGTGTATAGATAAAGAATACATCCTACGGGCAATAATTAATGTTTGAGCACCACATTCCCAGTTTTTACAAATGTCCAAGAAAGGGAGTCCTACCTCTCAGGTCCCAATAGATACCCATGCAGGATGAATCTAAAAAGACATGGCTACCTCATGGGACTTTCACCAAGCATAAGAGTCCTACCCCCCAGGTGCCAATAGGTACCCTTACTGGATGACTCTAAAAAGACATGGCTACCTTGTGGGACTTTCTCCAAGGATATGAGTCTAACCTCACAGGTGCCAATAGATACCCTTTTAGGATGACTCTAAAAAAAAGAGGTGGCTACCTCGTAGAACATTGACCAAGCATCAGAGTCCTACCCCCAGGTGCCAATAGGTACCCTTGCAGAATGACTCTAAAAAGAGGTGGCTACCTCACAGGACCTTCGCCAAGGATAAGAGTCCTACCTCCCAAGCGCCAATAGATACCCTTGCAGGTTGACTCTAAAAAGAGGTGGCTACCACGTGGGACATTCACCAAGCATAAGAGTCCTACCTCCCAAGCGCCAATAGATACCCTTGCAGGATGACTCTAAAAAGACGTGGCTACCTTGTGGGACTTTCACCAAGCATAAGAGTCCTACCCCTCAGGCGGCAATAGATATCCTTGCAGCATGACTCTAAAAAGAGGTGGCTACCTCACAGGACCTTCGTCAAGGATAAGAGTCCATCCCCCCCAGGTGCCAATAGGTACCCTTGCAGGATGACTCTAAAAAGCGGTGGGTACCTTGCGGGACTTTCACAAAGGATAAGAGTCCTACCTCTAGGTACCAATAGATACCCTTGCAGGATGACTCTAAAAAGTGGTGGCTACCTTGTGGGACTTTCACCAGGGATAAGAGTCACTAGCTCTACCATAAGGATTGGAGGTCTGTCTGGCTTCAGCTTGCTGACCACAGATGCAGCTGTGGCCACTGTCTGGAGCATCATGCCTTAGGGAGGTTTCAGGGTACCAGTCACCAGTCTCTTTAGAAACAGGGCATATGATCGTGGCCAGTGCACTTCACTTTTTATTGAATGGATGTTTTGGGTTTGATGGTTCTCATACAAACACCACATGGTAAAACCAAAGTTATTGTGTAGAGATTGCTGGCCATGTTAAATCTACCTGTGTTATCACCTATAGCATCACAGAAAGAGCATTAACTTCAAACCTAACATTTGGGTAGAATTGGAATACCCCGTAGACATATAGTACTCTTGTCTTGGATGCTTTTGACTTTTTGCAGTAGAGGTTATGGAATCAACCAATAAAAAGAGGCAAATTAATGCTCAACTAATTTTAATTTAAATGAGGCAAAACAACAACTACAAATGCAGCAACAAATAGAACAAAACAGAGAGAAGTACAGCATGAGTTGTGTATTTACATTAACACTTTGCGTTGCAGAAAATACATTTTGTGACACAGACTCATATCTCCTCCCATATGTAAATAGCTGCTCATGGGTAAGATGTTAGTGTCAGATTGTAAAATGCGTCTCTTCATAAGTTGATCAGTGTGTTCGGAGAATGGGTACTGCTAGTGTATAGACACATAGTAAAGTTGCAGCCAAGACCTCCCTCCTGGCACTGGGCTTTTGACTGTAGGAATATAGAGTGAATGCTGCATGGTCCAGTCCTGCCTACTTTGCTGGAACAAACTTTTTTTCCCCCCAAATTTTCTCTCCACAACTTTGGATGCATCCTATGGTCCGGTGTGTCTTAAGCTGGCCATACACCTTCAGATTTCTCTGCCAGATTTCCTTCAGTTCAGATTTTGTTTTACCAAAACCATGTAATATGAGGACCTTTCTACACCTTCCAATCACTATGTATTCTATCAGGGAGGACACTATACTACATGGTTGTTGGTAGATCTGATCTGATCTGAAGGAAATCTGACAGAGAAATCTGAAGGTGTATGGCCAGCTTTATAGTGCAAAAATACTGTATTCTATCAGGGAGGCCACTAAACTACATAGTTGTCGGTAGACCTAAAGTACACCTCAATCTTTTATCTTGAAGGAAAGGGCCGACGGGAGGCCTCGTCTTGTTTGCGTACACACAGAGCCCTCAACTGTACTTCTTTCTTATCCAAATTTCTCCATGAAGATCCTTCTTTTTCGGGTTTACTAACTTAGGGGTGGGGGTTCCACAGCGTTGTGCGATCCTTTGGGATCCCTAGGTTCAGCGCAGTTCTTGGTGGGGGTCCCGACGGAGCACATACACTTTAACTGCTCGTCAGATTCTGTGTTCTCACGGTGCTGAGCCTTTCCGCCGATGCAGGGGTTAACATAGTCGAGTAGCTTAAGCGTATGTGATCCATCGAAACCCCGCCAAGCACTGCGCTTAACCTAGGGGTCCTAAAGGATGTGGAACCCCTCCCCCCCTAGTAAACCAGAAAAAGAAGGACCTTCATGGAGAAATTTGGGTAAGAAAGAAGTAGAGTTGAGGGCTGTGTGTGTACGCAAACAAGACGAGGCCTCCCGTCGCCTCTTTCCTTCAAGATAAAAGATTGAGGCCGGCCGTTTTGGCACATTGCTGCAAATGAGCAGGCCGAGCGATCCACTTAAAAGATTACCGTAATTATCCAATCTTTGGCTAGTTTGTATTGGCAAACTATAAATATAGTTCGCATTAGGACAAGGTGCTCGAGGAACGCACATGAAAGGTCAGCGTAATTTGCAAGTCACTCGTCATTAGAATATGCTAAAACACATGGCTCGAGGGCTTCGACTTTAATGATGAATACATTGATTGTTAAGTAGCAGGAGAACGAAGAAAAAAAATGATTCCGCTGCTCCCTAGCAATGGGAGGCTTTATTTTCGGTGAAGGATCCGCGCCTTGAACTGTTTAATTGTGGAAAGGGAAAATTCCTCAGAGAAGCCCCGGAATGGATTAAAGACTCGAGTCGTGTTTGTGATAAGATTATTAATAAATCTCGGCAAAGTGTTAGACTCCTGACAATAAGGCTGCAATGGAGCTCTCTGTCTTGCCCGCACCGCACAATTTAAGATCGGTCACAATCAATGTAAATTATGACTGATTCTAGGCCGCTCCGCGCTCCCTTTCATAAATCTCTTGTTCCTTATATGCAAATGAGACTCTATTTTAAAATAGATAATTTCTCACCCATCGTTCAGGTTCATCGGTGAAAAGCCGCTTGTTCGCAGCTCTGGGGGTTTGGGGGAAGAAAAGGATTATATGTGTCACACATGGGGACGGGGAATGTTGGCTTGGGAGGAGGCTTGTTTTTGGGGGATACAGAGAAAACCTAAAGGGAATGTATAGGGATTTCTCTATTCATTTCTTTATTATATTCACTTCTAAAACATACAATAAAAAAAATTATTCAGGTGTATGAATACTTGAAGCCTTTCCTTTTTCCCATAGGGCACCATCGTCTGCACTGAATATGCTCACTAGTGATGGCGCGAACCCGGAATTTGATGTTCACGAACGGCGAACGCGAACCTCCGCAAACCCCATAGACTTCAATGGGCAGGCAAACATTAAAAAACAAAGGGACCCTTTCTGGCCACAATAGTGTTGGAAAAGTTATTTCAAGGGGTCTAACACCTGGACAATGACATGACAGAGGGGGATCCATGGCAAGACTCCCAAGAAATATTTTTTTCAAGCAAAAGATCCGCACAAAGGATTTCTTCAATGATAGTCAATGGAATTTGAACATAAGAGGGGAGCTGGAGAGCACTAAACAACATGG
>CM070041.1:58725835-58742394 GCA_036250615.1 Ptychadena robeensis | reverse complement strand
GTATATATCACTGCTATGTAGTGCCGGGTCCTCCCTATAGAATACATAGTGATTGGAAGGATTAGTAAGCTCCTCATATTACATGGGTTTGATTGAAGAAATGTTTATTGTACAGAAATTGTATGGTAAGATTGTAAGGTGTAAGGGGGCTTTAGGGTCCCCATGCACCTTTAGATTTCTCTGTCAGGATTCCTTTTGTTTTACCACAACAATGTAATATTAGAGACTTTGTAAATCATCAAGTTTACCTGTGTTCAATCACAAACTACATAGTTGTTGGTAGATCCAAAGGATATCTGACAGAGAGATCTAAAGGTGTATGGGGGGTTTTAGTTAGACCAGGACTGGGATTCTAGAGAGAAAGTAGGTCAGGTACCCCCATACGAAGGTATTGGGTTTTTTGGTCATTACCATTGGGCAGACCACCTCTTATCACATTTCTATACTGATCCTGGAGGTTTTATTCATAGATTTATATGTAACAATTATTCTTCCTTGACGAATATTCTATTTATTTTCATTTTTCACGCGTATGGACTCTAAACCTATGAAGTGATACACAAAGAGCCAACGTGAGCCTCTGTGTTAGAATTAAGATTATCGCTCATTTGTGGCCTTTTTCATTGTCATCTAGCCAGGCAGAAATAGGTGAGAACATTTGCATGGTAATGTACATAATTAATTATCTGCTGTCCCATCAAAGCTGACATTGATGAATCAGCCCGTGATAGAATTGCCTTTGCATGACACCCGAGCGCTGGATGGAAGGAGAAAATTAGTGGGACCGATTTTAACACATGCAAATTTCCCTCGCGTCTGCGAGGCTGATGAATTGAGCAGCGGAATTGAGTGCAAAATATTCAATATAAATACCAAACCCCACCGCCACCCCCCAATCCTCCTCTATGGGACAGAGGTGGTAATGATGACAAGGCTCCATGCATTAAGATCAGAGTGGTTTTCACAAAATTCACAATTAATGGTCATGTCTGGAGAAAACGGTCTCATAGTCTCACTCCAATATCTCATCGCTTCTGGCTGTGTTAAGATGTCAGTTGGGCCTAGAAGCTAATATCACGTCAGTGGGCATCCTTTTACAAGTACAAAGGCTTGATGGCATTTGCCAGAAATGCTGGCTCATCTCTTTTAATTGGTGACATTTTAATTTATATACTCGATATAAGACCCCCCCTACTACAAACTAGTTACTTGCCACAAAACGATTGGACTGGTCATGTGACCGGATTTGAAGTCACCTGATTTCTCCTGGAAGGGTAGGATGAGTGGAATTAACCTTCTTTAGCTATGCTTTGTCATTTGGGCATGTGAGTGCCTAGAACAGGGCTGGGCAACAATTATTGGACTGGTCATGTGGCTGAATTTGAAGCCACCTGATTTCTGCTGGGAGGGTAGGATGAGTTTCGCATTGGTCTTCTTTAGGTATGCTCTGGCATTTGGTCATGTGAGTGCCTTTGACAGGGCTGGGCAAACTTTTTGTCTTGTAGACCACAATGGGTTCCTAAATTTGATGGAGGGGCCAAACCAACAGCTGATGGATTGAGCGTTTGTGTGGCCTAATACAAATTACATGTTAACCTCATAACTTGAAAGGGTTCGATGGGCCAGATAAAAAAAAAACTAAACAGGCTGGGTATGGCCCCTGAGCCTTGAATTTAATTGGTCTTCTTCAGGTATGCTTTGACATTTAGTAATGTCAGTGCCTAGAACAGGGCTGGGCAAAATTTTTGATTTGTGGATCACAATGGGTCCCTAAATGTGATGGTGGGGCCGGACCAACACCTGATGGATGGAGTGTGACCTAATACAAATGAAATGTTAACATCAGAAGTTGAAAGGGTTCGGTGGGAAAAAAAAATTAAACGGGTTGGATATGGTCCCCGAGCCATGAGTTTAATTTGTCTTCGTTAGCTATGCTTTGACATTTGGTCATGTGAGTGCCTAGAACAGAGCTGGGCAACAATTATTGGACTGGTCATGCGACTGAATTTAAGGCCACTTGATTTCTGCTGGAAGGGTAGGATGAGTTTAATTGGTCTTCTAAGGGTATGCTCTGGCATTTGGTCATGTGAGTGCCAGGGCTGGGCAAACTTTTTGACTTGTGGGGTGCAGTAGGTTCTTAAATTTGACAGAGGGGCCAGACCAACAGCTGTTTGTGTGACCTTATACAAATCAAATTTTAACATCATAACCTGAGAGGGTTCGGCGGGGTGGATAAAAAAAAACTAAAGCCAGCCATACACAGTCGGATTCCATGGCCGCTCGATCACCTATCCGTATCGATTCCGACGATTCTGGCGGGAAACTCGCAGTGTGTGATCGAGTCGGCCAATTAAGAGAAATCCGAGGATCGCTGCATACCAACCTTGTCCAACGATATTCCGTGTGACGATTCAGCGTGTCACAGATTGGTCCACACTCACAAATGGGCCAACTCCACCCATGATGTCGTGCAAGAATCGGGATTCAAAAAAGACCAACATGTTGGTTCTCTGTCGGACTCCGATTCTATGGGCACCCTGAAACGATACGGACGTTGACGTGATCGATCGGACAAGGTGTGGCTGCACACGATTCCGGCACGATCGTGCGCTGGCCCGGAATCGATCGGCCCGGAATCCGGCCGGAATCTGACCCGTGTATGGGGGCCTTAAAGGGGCTGAATATGGTCCAGAGCCATGAGTTTAATTGATCTTCTTTAGGTATGCTTTGGCATTTGGTCATGTGAGTGCAGGGCTGGGCAAACTTTTTGTCTTGTGGACCACAATGGGTTCCTAAATATGATGGTGGGGTTGGACCAACAGCTGATGGATGAAGTGTTTGTGTGACTTAATACAAATGAAATTTTAACATCATAACCTGAAAGGGTTCAACGGGGTGGATAAAAAAAACCCAAACGGGTCGGATATGGCCCCCAAGCCATGATTTTAATTGGTCTTCTTTAGGTATGCTTTGGCATTTGGTCATGTGAGTGCCATCACAGGGCTGGGCAAACATTTTGACTTGTGGGGCCCAGTAGGTTCTTAAATTTGACAAAGGGGCCAAACCAACAGCTGTTTGTGTGACCTAATACAAATGAAATGTTAACATCATAACTTGAAAGGGTTCAACCAGGCCATAGTTTTCCCATGTTTGGCCTAGTATGAGTAGGCAACCAGGAGGCTTTCCATGGTGCATACTATTTAAAGGAAAAGCAAATTCAATTGCCGGCAATAAAATTTAACACAAACATTGAGGGTGGAATAGACCATTGCAAAGGTTATAAGAACACTTGACATTGCATTTGAGATATTTTTTTAACATTACGTGCATACGTGGCCAGTTTTAGGCATGGGCAACATGGGCGGTTGCCCAGGGCAGCATCATGCTGGGGGGTGGCAACTGGGCAGATGCTTCCCCCCAGCGTGCCCACCTATCCATTGCACTGGGGAAAGAGAAGATCGCCTACATACTTATAGAGTAAAGTCCCATCATCCACGAAGAGGTAATGGAGGAAATGCCTGCAGTAGAACCATAATCTCATTGGGCCAATGGGCCAAGGAGGTATTTAATGAATGATACCATTGCCACATATTGTGACTCTTTATCAATCAATCCAATTCACCAAAAAATCCAGTACAATGGCCCAGTGTAAGGAACCTTGTGAGATATTCTTTGTAACATCCCTCCAGAAGTGGGTACAAAGCACGGTAACATTCCCTGATTCCCATTAGGATTTATGATTAGCATGTCACTAAATATCATAAATTATCCCAGCACCTTGGATAGCAATGAAAAGCCATTTATATTATCCTCTTTGTCCATGCTCACAATAGAGGAGGATAATTTATGGTTCTACACCACAAGATTACCCATTCATGATGCTTATTACCTCTTAAGTGTTTTATTCCCGCTCTACGGCCTCCTCATCCTTCCTCCATCTTCTCCTATTTTAGAACTCTAGATGACCGGAAAATCTCCAACCCCATTGGTTCCCAAGATCGGCGCCGATTGGCTGCGCGATAATTAACACGTCGGGCCACATGGTTAGGAACGTTTGCGTTATTAATAAGAAACTCACACATCCTACTTACATTAATTTGTGAGGTTTAAAATTAATTTAATGTGGCCTCCGATGACCTCCAATCTGCTAAGACAAAGCCCCAGCGTTGTAGGAACGCTTAAACCATTCATTAAACATTTTATGCAAATCGTGTTTGTTTATAAACAAATTAACTGCGAGGATTTTCAAAACAGGTGCTGTGTTGTGAACGCGTACTAAATGGTGTGGTACTGAAAGAATTAATTAGACCTTCAGAAGTAATTAGTTGCAATAATTTGCGTGATTAGCGGCTTGGTTAAGGAGTAAGGCACACACACACACATTGTAATGCATGCCGTAGTCGCTGTAGTTGATGTGTATTTCATATGGAGAAGGTGAGTTTTTTTTTTTTCCAAAGGAAAAAAAAAATTTGCTGACAAAACTGAGAGTTAATTGCCGACTGTTGTGCAAAGGGGAAGTCTGTTCACGAGGCTGATGGGGAGCACATGCTGTTTGGTGGACCCATGTATCTTGTCAGTGTTAAATAGGAGGCACAATTAACAAATTACTTCCAGAGGTAGCGGAGGGGGCAACATTGCAACAGATTCTGGTATTTGCTTTGTACAGCATGAGGTTCTATATTCAATCGGTATTAAGGAGGATTGAGGGCTAACTGGAGATAACCACCAATATGGCCGGTTGGCTGGATAGAATGACCTGGGCAGGGATGACTGCGGAGGTACAACTATAACCTGAATGCAATGCACCTTACCCAACCACTTTAACCAAAGTGCCAGTTCCACTTCCCCCTTAACCCCCCCCCCCCCTGCCGTTCCTGGGCTCCATCTTGTCAGCAATGGACGAGATACGAGCATAGAGCCATCAGGTAGAGATCAGAGCCCCGGCAGCCACAGATTACTTTTCTGTTGCTGCTACGGGGGCTACTGATCTCTGATTCAAGGAGAAGCTGGAGGAGGAGAACGGACCCCTCCACCCCCCCCCCGAGTGACACGATGACCCGGCCCCCATGGCAACCGAACAGGGATTTACAACATGATGGTCCCTGTTTGATCTGGCTTTCTATGAACATGAAGGTTGATCCTGTTCAAAGAAAAGGGTGGCACGTTCGATTCCGGAACAATCAAGTGCGCCACTGCCACGATTTGTCTGGAATCATACTAAAAATCGACCCCATGCATGGAGACCCTTACTCATTATAATCATTCATCTATCATCACTCTTCATAACTAGTAGGTTTGTGGCCCATAAACCCGGAGGCTTACAGCCACCCAAAACCACCACAACCTTTTTTTCCAAAAATCAATCTTTCTGCTCCGATCGGCCAGAGGAAGAATAGTCACTTTCTTACCGTGGTGAACAAGGTGGGTCGAAACCCGTACTGTCACCGCCGGGGATGAAAAGAGAACAGTTATGTCTTCCATGCCTTTGTGGACAGTTCGGCCATCACTACAGGAGCAAGGATACATAACTCAGGAAAGGAATCGATCGGTTGGAATGGATATTACTGTGAAGGGGGTACAATTTACGATGTTTAACTGACAGTCAATATTTAAATTGATCGTGCAAAACTGACCCGTGTATGGCTACCTTACTGAAGACCCCACTTCTTCCCCTCTTTAAGACTACTGTGCAGGGAGAGGGGGGCATGGGCAGCCAATAAGGGGGCACGTCTAGGATCTCAGACAGGCGGCGGCTGCATAGGTAGGCTGCCCCCCCATGGCCTCCAATTGCCGCGATGGTACTGCACCATTTACCTCTTTCCTTACTGGCCCCTTCGCCATACTATGTAACATGCAAGACATACGACTTTTGCTCCAGCTCGGGCCTTTCTTGTAAGTGGATTCTACAATGAAGTTCTTCATGATGGCTTGGGTCTGTTCTTCTAAGATGAGCCGATGAGCCAATACTTCCAAGACAAAATTGAAAGCCATCCGAATCAGTATTTCTCCAACCGCACCACCCTTCTCCTTCAAATCCCATCTCTTACTTACCCTCACCCCCATTCCTCCAACCCATCACCTGTAACTCTTCCATCACCTACTTTCCCTTTCCGATTGGAGGAAGTCACCTCTATGCTTCGCTCCTCTCCCTCCACCCCCCGCCCACTCGACCATATACCCGCTGACTTCTTAGGACCCACTTCCACCACCCTTGCCCCTGCACTGACTGAACATTCAACCTATCCCTCTCCTCTGGTATCTTCCAGCATCCTTCAACATCCACAATCCTGCCCATACTGAAAAGCCATCACTTGATCCCTCTCTTCCCTCCAACTACCGCACCGATCTCGCTTCTTCCTTTTGCTTTCCAAACTGCTTGAACGCCTTGTATACACAAGACTCACGAACTACTGACTGTAAATTCCCTCCTTGACCCCCTCCAATCCGGCTTCCGGCTTCTCCATTCCACTGAGACAAGCCATCACTAAAGTTGCCAATGGACTTCTCACTCCAAGGCAAGGCGCAACTATTCCCTCCTTCTGCTGTTGATCTCTCCTCTGCTTTGACACTGTGACCCACCCTCTTCTTTTACAGACCCCTGAGCTTCTATCGGAATCGATGACTCTGCTCTTTCCTGGTTTCCTCCTACCTCTGACTGACCGCTCTTTCAACCTCCTTCAATGGCTCCTCTTCTTCTCACACCCCCCTCCTATTGGTCCCACAAGGCTCAGTCCTTGGCCCAGTTCTTTTCTCCCTCTACACCTCCTCCCTTGGCAAACTCATCTCCTCCTTTGGTCGCAATACCATCTCTATGCTGATGACACCCAAATCTATCTTCTACCCCGGCCCTTACACTCCTCTGTCCTTGACAACATCTCTCACTGCCTATCGGCCATCTCTTCATGGATGCGACAGATTCCTTAAACTCACACTTAGCAAACAGAACTCATCATCTTCTCCATTCACATTCCAAGCCTCCTCCCCCCAACATCTCACTAACAGTTAAATAACACCGTCATCTCCCCTTCCACAACCGCTGCCTTGGTGTCACCTTTGACTCTGCACCTCTCCTTTACTCCCCACATTCAGAACATCGCTAGATCCTGCCACTTCCTCTCCGTAACATCTCCAAATCCGCTCCTTCCTCCCCAGAGACCACCAAAGTCCTGGTACTGACTCTCATAATCTCTCGTCTGGATCTGCAACATCATCCTCTCTGTCTCCCTCTCACAGACTTTCACCTTCATCAGTCCATCATGAATGGCGCTGCCAGACTAATCTAACTTCCTCTAACACGATCCTCATCTGCTGCTCCTCTCTGCAAATTCTCTACACTGGCTTCCAGTTGTCCAGAGAATCACAATTCAAAGTCCGCTGTGTCTTGCTTTTAAATCACTCCACACCTCCCTGCCTCCTTACATCTCCAACCTGGTACACCAAATACACCCCTAACCCGCCCCCTTCGCCCTCCAGTGACTTACTAATGACCATCCCCACTCATCACCTATCACTTGCACGGCTCCAAGACTTCTCTAGGGCCGCTCCACCTCTCTGGAACTCCCTCCCTCGTCGCCCCATCAGACTTGCTCCTACCTTTGGCAACCTTCAAAAAAGCTCTAAAAACCCACATCTTCAGCCTCTCCTCACCCATCTTCTTAACATCCACCACCATCCCAGTTCCTTCCACCCCCACCTTTTGTTAATGTTCCCCAACCTATTAGATTGTAAGCCCGTCCGGGCAGGTCCTCTACTCCTCCTCGTGTCATTACCTTTACCGTGTGTTATACTGTGTTGTATCTCCTCTCTAATGTATTGTACAGCGCTGGAATATTCTATATAAATAAATGTTAATAATAATAATAATAATAATGAGCAGATCTGCTGACAATTTATGTCTCGACCGTTGAAAATGAGCAATGAAGCCATTGGAAAGAAACATTTTTAAGAAGTCCCAGCACATACGTACAATATTGTGTCCTTCTGTGATAACAAAAATTAAATAAAGTAAGGGCTTGTTTCCACTAGAGCGATTTGTCAATTTACACTTAAGAGATCGCTCGCGGATCAGGAACAATTTATGGGGCAACTTTAAATGCCACCCTACCGTGTTTTTACTCGTGGACCACTTGCGATCATGTCCCCTAGTGAAAAATCGCATCCCCAGTGAATAGTGGTGTGTTTTTTGACTGCGTCTTATCATTTTCTATGGGGGCGATCAGAAAGCATCCAATCCATGTCAATGGACGCTGTCAAAAATTGCGTCCCCAGTGAATATGGATGAGTTTTTTGACCGTGTCTATTCATTTTCTATGGGGGCGATCAGGAAAAAACGTCCAATCCATGTCAATGGACACGGCCAAAAATTGCGTCCCCAGTGAATATGGACGAGTTTTTGGACCATGTCTATTCATTTCCTATGGGCGAAATCACTTCTGATCGCATGGAGAATCGAAAGCGCTGGGGGAGCCGTGCAGAGACCACATCTAAGGACTGGAAAATTCCAATATCCAATAAATATTTTGATTAATGTTTAGATCTTTAAACTGAACTGGTGAACAGGTTTTCCGGACCCCACAGATAATCTATTTAACTGTCTAAAAAGAGAAGAAAAAGAAAACATTCCTTTCACTCTCTGACCCCTGGTCAAAGATCAAGGGAAGTCATTTGTTAAAATGATGGGCAATGCATAACATAATTACATCAATGAAATCATAAAGTCAACTAGAGGTCAGGGAGTCAGAAGGTATTGGGTTTCATTGACTGCTTGGAGAAAGTTTGATGTCTGGCAGAAGGTACTTTGGGTTGGACTTCAGAGCCAATCATGGGAAAACGTAACTCCATGCATGCTATTCATTTCAAAATGCATATGGTCTAGTAGTTCCTTACTGCAGGGTTGTGATGGCCGAACTTCGACCAAGTCGTTCGCGAGCAGGCGGATCCGACTTTTAAAAAAGTCCTACGTCCACCTATTCACAGGAAGATTTAAATTTGCAGGGAATCTAAATCGGGAAAACCGGAAGTGACGTCAGTGTTGTCACATCCGGCACCTGGAATGCATAGTTCCTGGTTCCGATTGCCGGATGTGGCATCACTAACGTCACTTCCAGTTTTAGGAACCGATTTTTTACTGAAACACCGGGTTCTCAACCTCTTATCACCGGCGAAGGGGGTGGGTCAAACACCTGCACTGCTCATTGGCTAGAAGGATGGAAAGCCTATGGAAAGTTTGGCCATCACTACTGCAAAGTTTAAATCCTTGTAAACTGCCTAGGGGCATGTAAATACATGAATTAACTCCAAGACCTTCTGTACAAAGAAGGGCTTTACTGCAAACCTATTTTTAAGGTCAGGCTCTTTCAGGAGCCCTATGTAAAGTTATTGCACAGGTTATTGCTGGTGGTGCATCCCCCACCGACAACCCCCCCAACGACCAACTAGATCGCGCTGTCAGTGCGGCCCCATGCTTGTGGGGTAGAGCACCAGAGACTATTGTGGGGCCCTATGCACCAACATACTCCACATAGCGGGAGTAACAGCCCTGGCTAAGGTTATTGTCTGTTTCTGTCAGGAGGGTGGTAAATAAGGTGATGAACACCCTCTTTTTCTCCCTTTCATGACAGCCGGTGATCATTTCTGTTCTCCAACTTTTTAGTTTATGGATGTGTATTCAGTGTCCTGCCATAGAGGGCAGGACTACCGGTCCTATATTTGAAAACCTGACGGCCAAGCTCAGGGTGTCGCTTCAAGTGAGTGGGTGCTGGTGAGACTTATGGTACCGCCCCCACTGGGAAAGCATTTCTGGTCACTGCAGGAGAGCACTCCCAGTGGGGGAGGGGGTGGTGTGCGGACAGTTCGGTGTAAACATTAAATGTTCACTCGTCTTCTTGCCTGTGAAGAATACGGGTGTTCGACCCGCCCCCTTTGCCACCGAGAAGAAGTCTATAATTCTTCCTCTGGCCAGGCCAGACACGGCACCCGATCTCTAGTGCTATTCTGGGCATGTTCCGGAAGTGACGTCCGACCAAGGTCCCTTCGGATTTAGGAACCTGGAACTGTGCATTCCATACACCGGACGTGACATCACAGCGGAATTTCCGGTATAGTTCCGATTCAAGTTCGAAGTTCTCCATAAACAGGTGGACGGCTGACTTTTTTAAGGTGATGCGCCTGTTCGCGGACGGACATGGCTGATATTAGGCCATATAGACTCTGTTACTCACCAGCATTCCTCCAGAGACGAGAGAGAAGAAAGAATTTTAGATGTCACCCCCTCTGACTAACTGCAGCAAAGAGAAGATGCTTGGCATGAAGAGGAGGAAGCCTGCAGGACCAAGGAGTCTGATATTTTTATTCTGTGGGCAAAGCAAGCAGTTAACCTTGGTAGTGAGGAGGGCACCAACTACTGCTATGAATATACATTTTCCTCGGAGTTCAGCTTTAAGGCACGCCTTCACACTCTTCTACAAAGCGATAGCCACCGTGAGACAGTCCACACACATCCCCTGTGCTTTTAAATAAGATATTTGCAAATCATTCTTTAGTGTGTATCTATCAACCTTAACGGAGGATTCAAATAAAATTAAGATTTGTCTGTCAGGAGGCTTAGCAATGAGTAGCCCCGGGCAATGACGGAGAGAAGTCTGTGAGTATTCCGGGGTTTTGATTAAGATTAATGAGCAAAAGAAACTTTTCCGAGATGGATAAACAAGCATTTTGTTAGCTAATGTATTTGTTTTCCATCTTACTGCGAGAAGGGAACTTTTCTCCTCCCCGTATCCTTCCAAAGTCATCATTTATAGATGAGACACAGGAATGTACAATAAATAAATTTGGTGGCAGAACTTGAGAACGTCCTTGTTAAACCATTAGTGGTTTGGGTCTGATTTATATACGGAGACCTTGCCTGAGAGAAAGGGGTATTGATGAGCTCTTCTGAAAATGCCTGTTGCCTGACTTTCATGCAGCTTTCCTCCATAAGAAGACCATTAAAGCAGATGTATATGCCAACTCACCTTTGAGCTGGTATGATGGTGTGATAGCGCTCTACAATCCAGAAAATATATACTTACCTACTGTAACCTGCCATAATTTGAAAGATTCCATGTTTATCTGCCAGGCTTTCTGGGGTTAATTCA
Source organism: Ptychadena robeensis (assembly GCA_036250615.1). Taxonomy (NCBI): domain Eukaryota; kingdom Metazoa; phylum Chordata; class Amphibia; order Anura; family Ptychadenidae; genus Ptychadena; species Ptychadena robeensis. The sequence goes on along the minus strand of CM070041.1, from coordinate 58,731,259 downwards.
GTGCAATTTTATGAGTGGCCACAGGGGGAGCCATATAATGGTTTTCAATTGAGAAACAGCCAATGTGTAATTTTCATTACACAGTCTGATCATGTAAGTTTCCATCTGTCGCTACTCTTCCTCTCCACCACAATGCTGTGTCATCACAGAGAAGAAGAGAGAAAGGTAAGTTGAAAAAGATGAAAAGACCTTGGACATTTTTACAGGAACAAAGTCTATCCAGTCAATGAGGTCATAAAAATGTTCACTAGGAATTCTTGGATTTGGTGAACCTTTCGTTGTGGTAGAAGTTAAACATGAAGGACTAGGGAATCTTTTGAGGACCAGAGGTTTGAGCACTAACACATAACCATAATTACCTGACTCAAATTAAAACCATTAAGCCTAATATAACAAGGGGAATAGTTATGGAGTGGATCCTAAAGGAAATCATTTTTTGGTGGCAAGGCCTCTACATTCTTTGGCCATCAATAGTGGTGGAAAACGATCATAAGAGTTTGGTGTGTAGTAGAATGTCCAAGAAGCTTAGAGTCATGAGCCCAGTGTAGGAGTTTACCTTATACCTAATATTAATTGGAGGTGAGCAAATGAGGGCAACATGAAAAGTGCCTTCAAGAGTACAACTGGAGCCAGAAGAGGCCCAGAAGGAACACATGAGGGGGTTGTGGTTGATGGAAGTAGACGGCCTCCTGGTGGAGCACACAAACATCATGAAAGATATATTAGTATCTGATTGGGCTAATATCCCCCACCACAATGGATTAACATCAAGTGAACACCATCTTCTGTGTTTCTCTCTGATCCCTGTCATCGGCACCATCTTGCTGCACCTTTACTAATGTATTTTAAACCTGATATATGATTAGAGATGGTCGAAATGAATAAAATTTGATACTTAAATTTTGAGTTTCCCAATCGAATTTCGATTCGACTGCGAAATTTCTACTTTTTTCGAGTTGAAATTTCTAAAGTTAAAAAAATTGCATAAAACACTAAAAAAATGTGCATAAAGCCAAAAATTTGCATAAGGTCAAAAATTCACATAAGGTGGAAAATTTCGATTTGCTGTATGAGCTTGAGCTATAATAGAAGAATCAGTGTACTTATTGTTTTCAAATGTTTCCCCAACCCTCCTCTACAACTCCAGCAATTTTTGTGAGGATACCATTTTCAGGGGCTTTGCAATAAGCTGACAAAGTTAGCTAGCACCATGCGAATTTTCACCAATGCGAATTCTCGCCAATGCGAATTTTCCAATCACTCTCGCATGCAAAAATTGTAAATAAAATGGCGATATTCGCACGCAAAAAGCGGCACGGCAAATCAAAAGCGAAGTTCTTTTTTAAGTTGAAATTTCGATTTCAGTCGAAATATCAGGCTGATTTTCGACTTTTTCGGGGAAAAGACAAAATGACCCCATCAAAATTCGACTATGCGAATTTTCGGCGAAAAAGTCGAAATTTCTACTTAAAAATTCGCACTGCAAATTTTTCGACCATCCCTATATATGATCTTATAAAATAGAAAACCTCCCCTGAGGAAGCCCATGTGGGTGATAAGTGTTGGTGGACTATGTATCATCTGACAAATCATCAATTGTCAATATATTCATCTGTTACAAACCCACAGGAATAACCTGTGGGATATTGCTATCCAGTGTATATAGAATTTTAAAATGTTGTATCAATATCATTTTTTTATGCTGTTTATTGATTGTGGTCCAAATATATATTAATAAGTACCTTTTAACAATACTTGTGCAACATTTGGTGGAAACTGTGTGGGTACATGCTTGAGCCTAAAAAAAACCCTAGTAGTTTGGTGAGAAAGGCCTATGGCCATTAGTAGTGTAAAGCCCCCCATAGACAGGCAGACTCCTCCATACAACTTTCATGAGACCTACCAACAACTATGTAGTATAGTGACCTCCCTGATAGAATACATAGTGATTGGAAGGTGTAGAAAGGTCCTCCTATTACATGGTTTTGGTAGAAGAAAAGTTGGTTGTACAGAAGTTGCATGGAGGAGTCTGCCTGTCTATGGGGGGCTTTACTCAAGAATTAGATATCCTGCTACATAAGTCCATATGAAAGCAAATTGCTATCAAAGGTTGCCATTTCAAGAAGTTAAAGGTATGGCTTGACATTGCAAAACGTTGGAAATAAAGTTGCTAGCCATTCCATACTGAAAGTGAACTTGAGGAGACAGTAGAATTGGGGGACGTTGGAAAGAGGGATATGAAGTGTGGAGTAAAATTTGCTTCTCCTAACACATAAAGCCCCCCATAGACAGGCAGACTCCTCCATACAACTTTCATGAGACCTACCAACAACTATGTAGTATAGTGACCTCCCTGATAGAATACATAGTGATTGGAAGGTGTAGAAAAGTCCTCCTATTACATGGTTTTGGTAGAAGAAAAGTTGGTTGTACAGAAGTTGCATGGAGGAGTCTGCCTGTCTATGGGGAGCTTAAGACCTTCAAGTTTCCCAGGTATTGTGAACATACCATACCGTACCATACCATACCAGGTCTCAGTAGTAACGATTTGACCTTTCTTTATGGGGAGTCCATGAGCAGACAAATAGCATAGGCTTCAGTCATGGAGGGTGTAGATATTTCAAGTTTGTGCTAAACAAAGTGGAAGAATATGACTCTCTCAAGGATGCTCATGGAAGTCAATGTCTACAGCTATTACTAGGGGGACTAGATAAGCATGAGCAGTATCCGGACGGTTTGTCTTCAATTAGCTTCAGCAACTCCTGCCAGAAAGCAGTGAGGGCCTTGTTATTTCGGGCAGGTTGTACTGCAAAACTGAATTGCAGGTTGTCCTATATTGACCGAACTTTGGCAGAGGCAAAGGAGGGGACTTGCCAAAGGAAAGACTTGTGGTGACTTTTCAATCATTTTTGGGAACAGAGCCACTATGTCTGAGGGACACTTTATCCTCAGAACAATGAAGGTCTTACTGGAGAGTAGGACATTACATAGACCATGTATGTGTTGCTCAAAGCTTTCTTTGTAATTAAATTGTCCCCCGTAAAAAGCCCAATGAACTGCTAACATTTCGTTCAACAGTTCGTTGAACTGCCAATGGAAAGAAAAGAGGAAGGTTTGCACCCCGGTAGCCTACAGAGACACTCTAGGCCAGTGGTGGGCAAGTTAGTTTATATGGAGGACCACAAGTGCGGCCCTCGGAATCACTAAAAGGCCGCACATAACATTCATCCAGACCCCCCCATCGACATATCTCAGCAGGTGTTGGACCAAATCCCGGCAGGCAGTCAAAACCTCACAGCACCCCCCACCCCCCTCCTGCTCCTGGGTGCAGCACTTATATCTAGACCTGGTTTCCCAGATTAACATTGAGAATTTTACTGATGTAGGAGCGCCAAAGTTGATTAGGAAAACTGGGTCAGCGTGTGACCACTTCACAGGTGAGTTAACAGTTAGGTTTTGGGGCATGTGGGGGACCAAGTGGGGCCACAGAACACCCAAAAGGGCTGCAGGTTGAGCACCTTAGCTCTAGGCATACCAATTCTAATGGGACTTTTACTAAACATTTAATAATATTCTTTCTTTCTTTCTTTCTTTCTTTCTTTCTTTCTTTCTTTCTTTCTTTCTTTCTTTCTTTCTTTCTTTCTTTCTTTCTTTCTTTCTTTCTTTCTTTCTTTCTTTCTTTCTTTCTTTCTTTCTTTCTTTCTTTCTTTCTTTCTTTCTTTCTTTCTTTCTTTCTTTCTTTCTTTCTTTCTTTCTTTCTTTCTTTCTTCTCTCTCTGTGTCACACCTCCCCCTGCTGTCAGCTGTCTTTAGCCGGCGGTCTATTAGCTGTCACACAGTCCCTGGTGCGTTCAGTGACCTCACACAATTCCGGGGTCTTTATCCTAGGCGTCAGTGAATTGAGCGAGATCTTTCTGTCTGATTAGCTTGAAAGCTGTCATCCTGATCCTCCTTCCCATCTCTCGCTCTCCCTCCTAACAGACACCATGCAAACCCAGTCAATAATCCTTCCCTTGTCTTCCCTCCGCCTGCCTTTTCCCCTCTTTCTCTGTTTTTTTTTGTTGACGGCATGAAGTCAAAAGGGAGGTTATGATCGGAAAGTTCAGCCAAATGTTATCAGCTGCGGAGTCATTGCTGAGGGAGAGGGCCTACGAGCCCCCCTTGTGACCGAAGCCAATAATAGCTGCTCCACTCTGATAGCATCAACAGCTGTCAAATATGCAGTCATTTGTGGCTCATCTATGAAGGTAAACACCTGTACGCAGTCAAGGCATCACTGCGGCTCCATCCCTTTCCTTTCTGATCTTGATCTGTTCCTTAAAGGTGCTGCCAGGATAATCTAAACTGAGAGCTGATTTATGAAGTGAAAGAGTCCTTCAAAAGTTTGGCAAGGCCTGAAGAATGGACTGAGCCGAGTGTGGCACGGAGGGTTTTTGACACTTGACGTTCCGAATATGTCTTAGCGGGACTTTCAGCCGCGTCTGTGCTGATCCTTCTCGTGTGAGGAAAGTGTTTTGGAGAATCGTTGAAGGTCCTTCAGAGCAAGGCCCATGTCCTCAGTTCTGAAGCAACGGAATCCCTCTTCTTGTGTTAGGAAAGTGTTTTGGAGAATCGTTGAAGGTCCTAGAGACCAAGGCCCATGTCCTCAGTTCTGAAGCAATAGAATCTCTCTTTTTGTGTTAAGAAAGTGTTTTGGAGAATCGTTGAAGGTCCTTCAGACCGAGACCCATGTCCTCAGTTCTGAAGCAATGGAATCCCTCTTCTTGGAAATTGCATCCAATGTGTCACAAGCCTGGTAGGAGGTTCAGGGAAAGAAACAGTGCAAGCTTTCTAAAGGTTCAGAATCTCGAAGAGTTTATTCATTATAACACATCTTAAAGAGGATCTAGGACATTTTGTGTTCTTACACCTTTCATCAGGGCCTAAACTCTATAAACTTCAAACCATTGGGGTATGGGTTTTGGGACTAAAAATTAGGATCTTATTGAGATTTGCTACACGCACTATATACAGGGTAGCATATCTCGACAGGGTAGCACAGATTGTCAGAACACTGGCAAACAGATCACTGCTTTGATTAATTAATATATCTGTTTATCCAGATCTACACAGCTCTTCTACGCAGATTTATCTTTTCTATGTTTGCTAACATGGGTCTTGTCACTTTACCATGCTTGCGGTAACCTGGAGCCTACTCTTACAGCATATGTTTTCCCTAAAACTCTATCTTCCTCTGAAGCACAGGCCTGGGAAGTCAGCTTCTGTTGGCCATTGCTTGCCCCTAGACCAGGGGTGGGCAAACTTTTTAACCTGTGGAGGGCAATGGGTTTTTAAATTTGATAATCTAGACTTTTTAGACGGGAACCCAATGTGGGGTGTGGTTTGTGTGTATGGGCATGTTCCTTGTCTTCTTCTCCCCCCCCCC
>CM070041.1:58709493-58721595 GCA_036250615.1 Ptychadena robeensis | reverse complement strand
CTCCCCTGCGCTTCTCTGTCCAGATGGCGCGACGACCTGCCCCTGGGCGGCCCCCGTGTTCCGCTACATTCAGGCGCGAACTCTCCGGGGGCGTGTTTTCGCCTGCTATAAAAAGACCCCAATACGAGGCTCCATGCATCGCGGATTCCCCCGGACGTCGATGATTCCCTGTACGACCCCGACGATTGCTCTGTGGCTCGCCGATTCCAGGCCAAATCTACAGACAATGTGAGTAGCACAGCAATGTGTTTGCCGACTTCGCCCGATGTTCTGAGGCCTCTCATGTCCTATGAGTTTTCGCCTGATTCATGTCCCCGTTTGTTTGCAGACCGCGTGTCCTGTTGCGCCCATTCCGGCACCTCGCCGATTCCTTGAGGCCTCGCCGATTCCGGCCCTCGCCGATTCCGTTGGCCCTCGCCGATTCCACCCCATATCTTCATCTGGCCAGCCTGTGCAGCAGCCCACCTACACCTATGGACACACAGTAACCGAGGCGGGGGTTACACTTACCAGCAGCTGTGAGCACACTGTGACCTGAAGCTTTGTTTCTGGGCCATGATGTAATGGCATTGTGTTCATTGGTTTTTTTGTTTTAAGAACACACAGCACAACTGTTATTTAACAGAAATATTTATTTTGGCAGTAAATAAACAGGTTTGAACTTGACTCAATGGCTAATCTTTGTCAAATCAAATGGGGTGCATGGGAGACATCAGGTGGTCATGTCATTCTGCCAGGAGACAGCCCCCACACCATTGAAATAGGCTACATAGCCTTCACGGTTGGTCTGGGCCTGCAGGGATTGTCCCTGAGGTGTCTGAGGAGGGGCATGGTGGAATAGGTGTCCCTTCGGAGAAGCCAGGACTTGGCCCATAGCCTTCTCCTCCTCCTCCTCCTGCTCTGCTTCTCCTCCAATTCCCACAGCAGGAGTGCTGCCACCAGTCGTGTCCGCCACTCGGGCATGCTGTCTGCGTGGTTTGGCAGGGTCCAGCAAATGTGATGGGAAAGCCACACACCCTCTTTATTGACTTCTGTTGGAAAATGGATACACCCACCCTGATGAGGTCATGGCAGATTGATTGATGGTGGGGAGTCTGATCGATCGGACACGGAATCGTCCAGGAATCGGTGGCCCAAGGTGGTATGGCGCGATCGGACGGACTTAATTGGCCGATCGATTGGACATCCGATTCCCGCTGGCATCGCCGGAATCGATTGGATGGGTGATCAATCGTCCATGGAATCGGCACATGTATGGCTAGCTTAAGACTTGGCCTTACCTTATCCGGCTAAATTGAACATGGTAAATTACCAACCATAAACACTCAACATCACTGCCCTTTGTGGAGCAGTTGAAGTTGTAACCTCCCCTCCCCCTTTGATGTCTCAAGAACGAGGTCTTTGGCGCTGTATAAACCTCTATTCTTTGATTACCGTTGAAAATTCTTGTTTTATAAAGGGAGAGGATAGTGAATCTACCTGCTGCTGGGTCAGAGCAGAAACTTTCATTGATTCAAGGAATTTGTTGATTATAGCGTTTATTATCATCTTGTATTTATATAATGCTGACATATTTCGCAGTGCTTTACAGAGTATATATAGTCATATCACTAACTTTCTCTCAGAGGAGCTCACACTCTAATGTCCTTACCATAGTCATGTATATGTAACTAACACAGTCATAGGTCACATGTAACTAACATAGGAGAATCTTTATTTGGGGAAGTCAATTAACCTACTGCATGTCTTTGGAGAGAGGAAACCAGAGGACCCAGAGGAAACCCACGCAGACACAGGGAGAACATACAAACTCCTTGCAGATAGTGCTCAGGCCAGGATTTGAACCTAGGACACTAGCGCTGCATGGTCAGAGTGCTAACCACCTGAGCCACCATGCTGCCCATTGATGGTTGATGATGGTTGATGATGGTTGATGATGGTTGATGATGGATGATGGTTGATGATTGATGATTGATGATTGATGGTTGGGGTGTGTTGTCATCCTCAGCAAGGTTATATAGGTTTCCATAGAACCTACCGAACTGATTAGCAAGATCTAGGGGGTTTGAGACTTTAGCATGGGTTTTAAGGTCACCATACACGGGTCCGATTCCCAACCGATTCCAGGACGATCGATTCCGGGCGCGTGCACGCCAATCGATCGTTGAGGAATCATGTGAAGCCCACCTTGACCAATCGATCACGTCCGATCGATAGGGGGCCCAGAATCGGATCTGCCAGAGAACCAACATGCTAGTCATTCTGATCCAATTCAGCACACATCAGGGGTAGTTGCTATTTGTGAAGTGATCGATCGGGCACGGAATCGTCCAGGAATCGATGGCCCAAGGTGGTAGGGACAGGCTTAATTGGGCGATCGATCGGACGTCCGATTCCCCCTGGCATCGCTGGAATCGATCGGATGGGTGATCGATCGGCCATGGAATCGGCACATGTATGGCTAGCTTTAGGCTTTAACTCCACTCTGCGTTAAGGATGCGCTGCATTCATCCAGTTAAACACAACCCATGCATTAGGGATTCGTCAGGGATGCATTAAGGCAGTGGTTCCCAAACTGGGGGGCATGAAGGTATTCCAGGGGGGCGCAGGCCCTCATTCTTAACCTGTGTTTGATAATGTTGCTAAATAGAAAAGGGGGGGCCCTGCAAGGAAAGCTTGGCATCCAAACTTGCTTTGGCTTACGTTGCGTTAATGTCAACTCTATGACAAGGCAAGCTGATAGATCACACCAACGGATGTGTAGACACATCCATTGACTTTCAATGGATGTGTCAACATCAAACGCAGGGTTTTAACGCATAGTGGAGTCAAAGCCTTTGGGTCGATCATGAATGAAATAGTCGTGTGTGCATTTAGGATCCTCAACCGCCTGGCCAGGTATGCGCCGGCTTTGTTGCCCATAGTGTAATGTTCTAACTTCTACAAACCTCTATTCTTGAAGTGGAATTTGCGTAATCAAGCAGAGCAGGACTTACCTGTAAGTCTATCTGAAAGTACAAGGCAGGCATCAGAGGCCAAACACACAGCTCGATTTTCAGGACACTTTGTTTATTGACCAAATAAAACCAAAAATTAATTTGGGCAACCTGTAAACTTTGGCCATCGCTGGGGAACACAGCAATCCTCGCAGTCCAATTCTATTCACACATCTTCATTGGCCTCCCGGCCACCTCTTAGATGTTTGTAGCAGGATCAATACAACTTCTTGGGCTTCAGTAAAGCGCCTTCGACAAGCTTGTCTAGAACCGCAAACAAAGTAGAGGCATTGATCTCCGGGCTTGATGTAACCCATTTACCATTCAGCTAGTCTGTTGAGGAAGGTAGAGAGGTTATAAACCCCCACGGGAGCGGCGGGGTCCCTGAGTACTTCAGTAGATATTTTAACGTGTCTAACTCAACTCCCGTAACTTAGCCGTTCCCGATAATCTATTTACATCGTGAAGCGGTCACTGGGAGATAGTTGAGGTCTGGTGCATTTTGTAAATATTTTAGTTTAAAGGAAACATATACATTTTAAAGAGGAAGTGCGTTCTACTGTGTGGAGGAGATCTGTCGCCATAAAAGATGAATGGGTTATGATGAACCAGGATGCGCACCTCTCAGAACATCCCTATAAAGGAAGTAAAGAGAAATTGCAAGTGACTTGGGTTGAAGTGTCTTGTAGAAGAGTGTAATGTGCCCGGGCACACAATCACTACCAGCACCAGATATCCTGGTAACAGGCTTTATTGGGTAATGCAGAAAACAAGCCTAGGGACATCCACAAAGGTCAGCCCAAAAAAGTACGGTACAGATGGATAAGGCAGGAGATGTGGTAAGGGACAATCTGAGGTCAGGGCTGGCAGAGTTCAGGAAATGCCAGAAATCAGGCAGGTTATAATTGGCAACAAAGACATTTGCAGAAAGAGAGGTAACCCAAACGCAGGAGCACACCCAATCACACTGCTATAAAGAGACCAATGGGCAATGATGTTCCCAATGAATATTATGGATTGCCTAGTTACTTTTAGTGTTGAGCTCGAATATTCGAAATTCGAATATATTCGGCGAATATCGGCTATTCGAGAATTCGCAAATTTTGCAAATATGGCGGCGGATATTCGCAATTCCGAATTATTGTCAAAATATAGCGAATTCGAATATTGCCTTTGCCGCTCATCACTAGTTACTTTGTGCCACCTTGTAGGTTTGGTAAACAATTGACTTGTGAATCTCCTGTAACCGACGAAGTTCAACCTGAATGAACCCCTCCATCTGAGTGGCGACTCATGAATGTACTGTGCTGGGCACATCCACGTGGATGCTGGGAATGGTGTTTGACCGAACAGTAGTTTGGCCAGAAAGTTTGCCTCGGCCAGAGTGGGGAGACATGCCTTAGCCATGCTGCCCGTTGTAAGGATTCCCTGAGACTGCCTATGATCCCTGATGTCACCAGGTCAACACTGCATTGCCTGTGGGGTAAGTTCCTTATATGCACTTGAATTGAGGAACATTTATCAGGTCCAACCTGAGTTGACCTTTAAGCATTGAAACTAGCTGCTTGATCATCAAATCAATGAGACTTTATCTTCTAATGGACAACCAGGACCTCAACTAAGGTAGCGCCACTGATCATTCTGTTCGTTAAGCCCCCTGATGAAGGGGAACTGTTGAACCTCCAGAATGATGACTTCTACATTGTCTTTTTATGGATTTTAGACTTTTACGTCAGATCTAACTGTCTCTTCTACAACCTGAATTGACCTTTAAGCATGAGTACTAGCTGCTTGATCATCAAGTCAAGAAGATTTTATCTTCTAACGTACAACAAGGACCTCATCTAAAGTAGCATCACTGATCATTTTCTTTGTTCAATTTCCTTCATTTACCACATGCATTTCATGGGGATCGCGAAGGGGGCGTACCCTACCACCAGCCCAATGTTGGGTTTCAGTTAGTCAAGAGCTCTTTAGAAGAAGGCCAATACATTCAACAGGCAACCAGGACTTCATCTAACTAGCTGCTTGATCATCAAGTCAATGAGATTTTCTCTTCTAACGGACAACCAGGAGCATAGACAACCAAGACCTCATGTAAGGTAGCATCACTGATCTTCGTTCCCCTAGATCAGGGGTGCGGCTCCGGAGCCATATATGGCTCTTTAGCCCCTTTAGTCTGGCTCAGTGGCATAGGGACCAATTCTTTATTTTATTTCTCTCCATTCATGCACCAACAGGAAAACCCCCTGCGCTACCACCAACAACACCTGTGACCTTTAGGGGGCACTGTGGCTACTAATAGGCTAATAAGTGGGAGCTCTCCGTTTACCATTAAGGGAGGGGCTTTATGGCTACCTACGGGGGGGGGTTGGCTATCTTTAAGGGGGAGGGGGCTACCTACAAGGGGGATATGTGGCTTAAATTTACCCAAACTTTCCAAGGAGATGCAAAGCCATGGTTCACATTAGTAGTCATCAGTCATTGTCATTGTAATATTGTTATTAAGTATGATATCAAGTTTTAGAAGTTTTAATTTTAACTAAGACTTAGTTAAATTGACAATTTCAATTGTTGTCAATTTCGACAGCAACCTGACCCCCCACCAACAGATCTCCGGCTCTTAACATTTCGAGCGTCGCACTGTAACGATTTGGCTCTTTGGTCGAATAAGTTTGCCTACCACTGCCTAGACCACCAAACATTTGTCTCATGCAATTCATGGGGATCAGAGAGAGTAAGGGGGGGGGCACCTTACCACCAGCCCAATGTACTGGGTGGGGACAGACAGATGAGCTGTGGAGAGCAGAGTGATGATGTCATCACATCCATCGCTCACAGCATCAGCGGGCACCCTTTGTGTGCAGGCCATTAGTGGCATTGGCCAGTAGAGATGGTCAAATTTTTTGACTTGCTAAGTTTGTGAGCTGATTTTCGAAATTTTGACTTGACGTTGAACTTAATTTGTGCAAAAACTATTTTTAGTGTTAGAGACATACTTTTTTCTTTTTGATATACCCCCCAACCCTTCTCTACATCTCCAGCAAGTTTGGTGGTATCATCATGTTCAGGGGCTTTGCAATTAACTTGAAATCGTCAAATTTTTAAAACAAATTCGACCATCTCTATTGGCCAGAGATTTACGGACATGTCCGTTCTCCGGCCGAGCGAGCTTTGGGGCGACAGGGATCACCCACGATTGGAAGGCGATTTTGGCTAAATCGGCCACGCTTGTTGTGTGTGGGGGGGCTCTTTAGAAGAAGGCCGATACATCCATTAGCTTCACCTTTCAGTATGATTTGAGTACGTTCCTCTTAAACATTGAAACAATAGCACCTTCTCCTTTCATAACACCCCAACCCCCCCCCCCCCCCCCCCCCCCCCCCCCCCCCCCCCCCCCCGCTGGGTGAATTTGCCGTTCGGTGAAGAGGAAAGACATATTTAACAAGACGGAAGGGGTTCCGCGGCACGATAGGTGGTTATTAGGTGCAGATAAACTGTAATCTTAACTCATCTTCGGAGCCCGCTAATTACACAATTATATTACCTACGTGCATCTGGGCTCCTTTGTTTTGTTAACATATTAGGCACGGGCCTTTATTAACACCCCCAGAAAAGAACTTTCCCTTCATTAGCGGCCCAGGCAGAGCTGTAATTATGCGCCGGAGTGAAAAGAGATTTCTGGAGACGGCGAGAGCGTTGCTGCCGGCTCTCTTTCACACCAGCCAGGATCAATCGTGGAAATGCCTCTGAGACTAATATCCATGCTACACCCTTTCCTCGTCCCAATTACAGTCTACGGAAACACCGACAATCAACTTCTCCGATTCACTCATCTTCCGTCTGTTTATTAGTATGTGAGCGTTTTATTATGTTACTTCAATCATTGCAAACAAATACCAGTTGATCCTGCCACAAATTTAAAGACTTCACATGCTTTATTGGTTGCATTGTTATAATCAGGGGTGAACATCACTTTTTTAGTAAGTACCAGGAGATGGTGTTTAACCTCCTGAGCGTTTGCCACGTGGCACGGTTTTTTCAAAACCGTGCCACGGGCAATCGCGGCAGAGCACAATATGCTCCGCCGTGATTGCCTGCTCAGCTGGAGGACCTACACATAAGCCCGGCGTCACTGGAGACGCCGGACTTATGCTGAAGAAAGGCGACGCCCCTACAGTTTGACGGAGGTCTATGGCGCCGCCTACCCCCGCCCCCTTCGCGTCACCGGTGAAACTCAGCCCGAGTTAACTCGGGGAGAACGCTCAGAAGGTTAATACTCACCCCACATGTAGTGTGGTCTACCTCACTGTCCCCCTCACTGTCATCTACGTCAGCCTCCTGCATGGTAGATTCTGCTGCAGATGGACCTCCCTGTTTCTGATTGATCCTCTAATGTCTCCATCCACAGGTCACCATCTGGCTTTGGGTCACATGTAACTCTCACAGTACAACACATTTGAACCCCCAGATCTCATACCTCAGTAGTGCAACCCCAACATTTTCTGGGTTAGTCACTAACCGCTGAGACTACCTGCAGTCCAATTTTCATTCTTTCATAGTCATATTCCAGCTGTCACATAGTGTTTTTCTCTTGTCAGATTTTACCCTTACATATGCCTACTCTGACTTTCATCCCCCAGATCTCCAACAACAACCTTTTTTTCTGGATGATTAATTTACATTCCCAATGTCACCCCCCTAACTGCAACCTTTCATAGTTATTCATGTTTCCGTGAGGTTATCCAAGGGACATAAATTGTATACATGTAACATTTAGCTGCGGCCGCCCAGACACGGAGCGCCTCCAAGTTGTTAGTACACATGTGAGCTGTGTAATAATAATGCCGGTACGCAGAGCTAGGTTTTGGCCTCTTTTTAGTACCACTTATGTGCACCCCTGACTATAGATAGCTGGGAGGACTACTGAATACCACCGCCATCTTGAATTTGGGGATGGTGGTTGTTCGGTAGTCATAAAAAGCATACCGTTGGGAGTCACCTTATATTTTCATATCTTTGTAGTAGTGTGGAGTGTTGATTTAAATTGCGGATATATTCGACGAACATCGTCTATTTAAGAATTCACAAGCTTATGGCCATGGATTGCAATTGTATATCCACAATGCGAAAATAAATATCACATGTGACCATTCATTTTAAAGGTAATCACGCAATGCATTTCTATAAACTCGGATTGTGAATATTAGTAGAATTATTCACCAAATATTTGAATATCGTCTATGCTGCTCCTCGCTACTTTTTAGGCGCTTAAAGCTGAGCTCTGGACCAAACTAAACAAAAATTTTTGTCTGTATACAAGCGCAGTGTGTAGTCTTACTCCTTGGTGTGTTTTGTGTATTTCCTGCAGTGAAATTAACTTCCTGTAATCCAGACCGGTCACTGCTGCTCTCTCTCATTGTGCAGGGTGGCTGGTCCTGTCTCCGCCCCCTCCTGTAGTTTGTAGCAGGCAGCCTGCAGTGGGTGGTGGCTTGAACCCACCCTACCATAAATTGTACAGTCCGGGGTTTACACCATGCTGCGCCTGTCTATGGCTGCTTCATCATGCAGATTGTCCCTTCTATCAGGATCCAGCACGAAGGTGAGCAGCACTGGGAATCTTCTCACTGATCAATAGATAGGGGAATGGTCAGGACTGGGGTTATGTGAAATGTGTCTGGATGGCTGGGAGGACTACAAGTCTCAGCACACCTAAGGCAGTCTTTATCAGTGTTATGGCAGTGAATGGATAATGCTTGACAAAAATAACGGCGGGTATGTGTGAATGAAGCTGCCCGTCGGTAAAGCTCAGTGATGGTGAACTTGGCGAGACCGAGTGCAAAAACTTAAACCCAAACCCCAATTATTTATCTCAAAGTGCCGGCATGTTAATATAACCAGAATTACACAACTCATATACACAAAGAAAACATGGAAGCACACACTCTACTTTCTTATACCATAGAAGAGGAGAGGATATGGGGCACTGTGTGCAATCAGAAGAGGGGGGAAGAGAACTGACAGCTTTGAGAGCCAATAGGCTGCAGTTCTCTCCTCTGTGCTGGCTGACAGCTCGCGTGCCCACAGAGAGGGCTCCGAGTGCCACCTCTGCCACCCGTACTATAGGTTCGCCATTACTGGTATAGCTCATTAGCCCCCCACATATTTCACTTCACGTAAACTGGCCCTATTTGCAAAAAGTTTGGACACCCCTGTTGTACATAAACGCAGCACAGTAAGCAGTGTTTTAGTGACCAGAGATAGGGCCACTAACTGTATAATAAGACAGGCCCGGAGCCAGAGGCCTAGGCGGAGGGACTACATGACTGGGTTAGAAGGAGCTGGCACACTAAGGGTTAGCAATTCTTCTAAACATGCTTAGCTATGTTGTTTATAGTATCCATGTTATGTTATGATGTTATCTTGTTCCAGCTCTATCAGATAGGTTGGCTCAGTTGCTAGGCGGGGTCCTCCTGTAGTTTAGTGTGTGAGGAGAATTCACCACAATTCCGCCGGAGACTAAGTCTATGTAGGATGAATTTCCCGCCCCCCCTCCCTCAATTTTCTTTGGTTTATAAAACTTTGATTTATTCCTGTTTTCAGGTTTCAAAACTTGTCACGGCAGCCGCAGGGTTGTAAGGCCCTTGAAGGTGGTCTGGCCATGGAAAAGGTCATTGGAAGGGAACGTCGTAGGTACGGAGTCCCACTCTTTTGGTAAGGATGTCGGAGTGCCAGGGAACTAGTTCTGTAAGGTGATATCTGCATTGTATTGTAATTGTCTCCAAGTCTGTGTAGTGCGGAGGCCGATGTATTGGGTGATGCAGATATAGGGTGCTGGGTGTCGGTGTAGTGCGGCTGGAGGCCGATGTATTGGGTGATGCAGATACAGGGTGCTGGATAACTGCCTTCAAGGGACCTTCATTTTAATCTATAATGGTCTGTGTAATGATTGCTATATATAATATTTTCTTAGTTACGTTGGTCATAAAAGGCGGCCGGGCCGTTTAAAATCCAATCTGTCTGAGTCTCAATTATTCCAGTTTGGTATTTGGGGAGTGAATGTTGTTGATCAATTTAGACAAAAAGGGAAAGCTATCTGGTATACCCTAGTCATGCGCTGTACTATATGATGTATAGTGCTTATATTTGTGTGTGTATCCCCTTAAGGGGAGGGAAGCATGAGTCATGGCTGGGTGTGTACTTAACTTTTCCCTCCAAAAAGTAGCTAAGATATTTCTGCCTAGTACCAGGCCTTAAGCCAGCCCCTGTCTGAGGACATAAATAGGCAATGTTGATTCTCCCTGGAGTACTACAGCCTCAGCACTGGACCCAGCAGAGCGACCCACTGCCCCCGGTCTAAAGGCCCCCATACACGTGTCGGATTCGCACCGGATTCCGGCACGATCGATTCCGGGCGCGTGCACGCGAAACGATCGTGCCGGAATCGCATGCAGCCCACCTGGTCCGATCGTTTGCGTCCGATTGATCAGGGGCTCAGAATCGGATCCGACGGAGAACCAACATGTTGGTCTTTCTCATGTGATTCTGTCCGGATCAGGGGGAGTTGCCAGTTGTGAGGTGGACAATCGGACACGGATCCGTCCCGGAATCCGTTGGACAAGGTGGTATGCTGCGATGGATACTCTTAATTGGCCGATTGATCACACCTGCGATTCCCGGCAGAATCGCCGGAATCGATCGGATGATGAATCAATTGGACATGGAATCCGACACGTGTATGGCTAGCTTAAGGATTCCAGCAACTTGGAAACAGCTTTTGAAACGTTTATCCCTATGATTGGACCCCTTCTCTGCCCTCAGGAGTCGAAACTGCTGTACATGATCCTCAATAAACTGTAAATAGCCCCCTACCAGTGTGCGTGGACCTTGGCTTCTTGGTGTGTGGAAGGTGTTTGGAGGACATTCACCTCAAAGAACCTGGTGTCGTGAGTACTCATACACAACGCTACAGTGTCACCTAAGAACAGGAAGTGTTTTGTCACCAGATTACAAGGATGTTATTGGCAACATCAAGTTCAAACAACAAGCAGGCGCGGGCGCTTTCCCATCTGGATCAATCTCCGAGACACTTCCAATAAGAAGGATGGGACCCTCGCTCCTCGGATGTTAGAATGCGCTCCTGTACGAGAGCCAAGACATTCTGTGCAATCACCATAATAAATAAAGGGAAGATATGGAGTCTGGCAGACCGGATCACTGCCGTCAGTCTGACTCTACCAAAGTCATTACCTAAGTAGTGCTGTCATAAACAGCACAGCATCTAATGGGCTCTCCACCTCCGAAGAGACACATATGCATCTTCTCTGACTGCTGCGGCTTCCGGAAAGCGATGGCGGCCTCGTCAATAACGCATAGACAGCTGTCACTCCCTGAACCCGCGACGACAACAACAACAACAAGGGATCAGACACTTTTCCAGACATTTCCACTTGCTGAACTCAGATCAGAGATGACATGGTGTCTGTGTTCACATGTGCCTGACACAGATCAGCCCCTGCTGCAGCCTCTGAGTGTGATGTAAACTGTACAATATACAATGTTACTTGTATCCAATCAGGTAGCTGATGAGTTGCGCTACATTAATCACTTTTTACTTGATCAGCTTGAACTTGGTTACCTATTATAAGCACGTACGTACAGATGACCACTAGAGGGAGCCTGCAGCTGTATTTAAAACATTTCTATGAAAATATGGAACAGCAATAACATGTAAACATCATAATTAATGTTCCAATTGTTCTTTAGAAAGTGACAATTACTGAATTCACATGATTGTGTCACTTTAAATGTTTTGTTCTGTGCCTTCCACTTTAGGCTATGTCTCCACACCCATAGGGACCCCCTATGCTAAGCGCAGTGCTTGGCAGGTTTCCGACGGATCACATACACTTTACCTGCTCGACGGATGCAGGTGTTAACGTAGTGCTGGGGTTAATGTAGTGCAGTACATTATCCCCTGCATCGGCGGATGTCTGAACAGTGCAGGCAGGTAAAGTGTATTTGATTCGTCGGGGACCACTGCCAAGCACTGCACTGTGTCACGACAGAACACAGAAAGCTGTGGAGACATGGCCTTTACCTCCTG
>CM070041.1:58654417-58665066 GCA_036250615.1 Ptychadena robeensis | reverse complement strand
TGTGCTAGAGCAAACATTTTTTTGTAATATACCCCCAACCCTTCTCTACAGAAGAAGGAGGTCCTGATCCCCCTATATAGATCTTTAGTCATATTCCAGCATGCAAATAGTTTTCTGTTCATGTCACCTGGTATTTAGCTTTTTGGGGTCTCTAGCCCATTGGGTTCCAAATCTGTGGTCATTCTACTGGAGGTAGCACATTTCAAGCCTAGGGGCCCCTAATCAGGGTCGCTGTCAGGTGGGGAAAGGGGGCAATCCTGTCCCGGGCTGAGCAGCTCGGAGGCCTGGCAGGCATCATCTCGGGTCTCTGGCGGCCGCATTCTGGGCTGCCCGATTGACCCGGCAGCCCAAGGATTTCTGACGGCAGTCCAGCCTCTAGTGGTTGAAGGGGCCCTATGACTGAAATGATCAAACACAATGTCAAAATGGCCAAAACACTCAATTTCAGTGGGGGTTGAATAATTTTGAACACAACTGTATTAAATATTAAAGCGGAGCGGACCTACCACCAAAAGTACGTAATTAAATGAATGGCACTAGAAGTGTTGATTGTAGGGAGAAAAGCACGTGACTGCTCAGACTGATGGCCTCCCATTCTGTTTTTGTTACTGTTTCTTTATTAGAATTCGGTTCTTTGAAATGAATTTTTCTCCTGTATACCCCTGAAGAAGTTTAAAACGAAACGTATGTCGGGTTGGGAGCTTTGCCATCCATCAACTTGTAGAACCACCATCTGGTTTATTTAATTTTTGTTTGCTTGATTATATGTTTGTAGCCATTGGCTGAGTTCACCATTGTCTTTAGGGCCTGTGGCCCATCGATGATTTTTTACTATTGTAATAAATTACTTTTTAAACACATGTACTTTCCTACCTAGACAGTTTATTTGGAGCCCTAAAAAGTCCCCTGGCCCCTGGATTATTTCAGGGGGAATTTCTGGATCTGGGTCAGTGGGCCTAAGCTCACTTCCCCGGTGACAATTTTTGGTATTGAGTTTACATCCCCTTTAAGCGTGGCCACTTGTTCAGTAGGGGGCCCCTACTCTTTGACAGTTGCCCACCCCTGCCCTGAGCCTATGAAACGAATCATACATTCAGGTAAGCGCTGATCCAATTACCAACCTCTGGCTCTTTGCCACCGGTGACGATAAAGGGGAGCTCTTGTGCAAGCGAAAAGAAGCATCACACGCAGCGTCTAATCAGCTCCTGACAGCCCCTTTATAAATCAAAAAGCCTCCATAAGTGGTCATGCCGCCGTCGTTTGATCTGACTCCAGCCCTTAAAACAACAGCCCCCTTTTTTTTTCTCTTCAGTTTGGCTCCTTTCTAAAATAAAACATTTAAGAGATTAATCTTCTGACAGGCCACGACGTGTCAAGCTGTCAGTCTGTAATGGTTACATATTTCAGCTGGAGAAAGGTAGCGGCTTTTTTGTTGTTGTTGGGGAGGTCGAAAAAAAAAAAGACAAGGAGGAAAAAAAAAATTCTTCAAGGAGGAAGATACCAAAAAAAAAAAAATCCAAGGTTTGCGCTTTGTTCTGTTGCTCGTTTAAACCAAACACTTGTCATGTAGCAGAGAAGTTTTATAAATTTTTAATGATATTGGGTACAACGGGAGCGATGAAATCTGCTGTACTTTAATTTTTTCTTCGTTAGCCAAGATTCGCTAATGCATGAAAGGCCTAAGAGCGTATCCTAAGGATGCAGTTATAATTGTGTTGTTAATAATTCTGTGGCAACAGCAATGTTCTGCTGATAATCAAGCTACAAGCGTCTTTTTTTTTTTTTTTGTTCCCCCCCCCCTCCTCCTTTTTTTTTTTTTAATATATTCAGTTATTACACTGCATCTTGTACAAATCATGTCAATTACAATTGCCAGGCGATGACAGTTGAAATAATTGTATACGTTTTCTAGAAATTTTCATTGGCTCGGCTAATCAAGCTCAAGGATAAAAAAAATTTAAATATTCGGAGCTCATTTGCATTTATTATTATGCCGATCTATTCCGTGTTTTTTTGAAGAGATGTCCGTAGATTCAGGACATGACCCGTGGATAACTGAGACCCTTTCCATTAAACATATACCCAGAGGCGGGATTGTCTTTGGGAAAAAAACTTTATCTGAGAATGTGCAAAAGTACAAAAATAGCTTGGCCACAGCCAATCAACAAATATGAATTAACCTCCTGGGTGTAACAGGCTTTTTGCGCCATTTTTCGGAAACAGGGATATCGGACATGAACGTAAACCATGGTTGTTATCCATTGCTTTGCATGGGGAACAATATTGGGCAGCAGGGAATTGCTTTGCATGGGGAACGGGGACAATATTGGGCAGTAGAGATGGTCAAATTTTTCGACTTGCTAACTTTGTGAGCTAATGGCAAAGCCCCTGAAAATGGTATTATCACCAAAATCGCAGAGATGTAGAGAAGGGTTAGAGGAACACTTGGGGAAAAAAAGTTTTTCTCTAGCACATATCGTTTTTGCATAAATTAAGTTCAAATTTAAAGTCGAAATTCCTGTTTTTGAAATTTTTACTTGACTTTGAACTTCATTTGTGAAAAAACTATTTGTGTTAGAGACATACTTTCTTTTTTGTATTATACCCCCAACCCTTCTCTACATCTCCAGCAAGTGTGGTGATAGCATGTTTAGGGGCTTTGCAATTAACTCGAAACCGTCGAAATGGTCAAATATTTGAAAAAAATTTTGACCATCTCTATTGGGCAGCAGGGAATTGCTTTGCATGGGGAACCTCGGATGGCTCCTATATCGAGCCGTGTGTTCTCTGCTTAAAACAGACCTACCACTTGTCAGGTCTCTCTGCAGTATCAGTATCTAAGCCAATATAGCATCTAAGCCAATACTGCAGAGATCCCAGACTAAAAAAAAAACAAAACTGTTTCTGACATCAGGAGGGGTGTCTTTTTATAGACAGCCACTCCCACTGTGTTACGTCTCGTCTAGGCAGGACGTAACAAGCTGCATTGGTTACTGGGAATTCACTACCATAAGCCCCTGTGTCTGAGTCTCACAGATGTGATGTCAGTGTCACGTCTGTGAGACTTTGTGAAGAGAGGAGAGAGAAGCCACAGGGACATCCTGGATGATGACACAGGAATACACACCAGATTAGGGTAAAGACCCCTATCAATTATATTTATAACCCCGATGACACCCAGCACAGGGTGCTGCACTGGGCTGAACTCATATATTGAACAGAAAAAAATATAAACTGTCTCATTGCCAAACAAACATGAGGTTTTTTTTGTTTCCACACAAAATGTAATTTTATTTCACAAAAAAAAGTTTTTTCCCTATTCATGAAAGTTTACTTTATTTTTGTAACTGATGAACAAAGCAGAAGAGTTATCAGCATTGACATGGGTGGTTTCCCCAGAGAAGCTTACAATCTAATGTCGCCACTCTGCCACCGGTACAATTAGTTCTTCTAGCAGTCAGACCTATCTGTATCTGTTGGTAGCGGGCGGCCAGCGCGCCCGGCCCTGTGGAAATTTTATTACAAACAAACTGCAGTTTGGAACTGCCGGAAAATTGCATTAAGCAGATTTGTAGAGCAATTTCCAGCAGTGGACCAGAGTACGGAGGTGCGCATGAGCTGCGTGGACATATAGCTCCTCGAGACTGCGGCCCGGCCGCCCGGCTCTCCTCAGACCCGCGACGTGATGGAGCTTTATTTTGCGTTACAGAAAAATAAACACGGCCACTCATTTGTCTTTAAATCCTTTTATATCTAAATTCTGGTAGCTGAGCGTCTCCTATTGGGAGTGCGAAATGTGAGGGTAATTTGTACTGCGCTACCGCTTCCCTCAGAGAAGGGAAATAAAATTGAATATTAATGGATAAAGATGGAATCAGTAGAAACAACCAATTAACGCTTTTACCTCCCGTTCTTACCACCCAAAAAATATTTGCAATATCGTAATGTGGTGCCGTGCAAGTGTAGTGTGTGTAACCACTCACACGTCCAGGTTCTTTAGTGAGGATGTCCTCTGCTCGATCACCAGGTTCCGCTTGCAGCCCAATAACTCCAGGTCCACGCCAGCAGGTGGGGGATATTTGCAGTTTTATTTAGGAATATTTACACGCTTTCACCCAGAGGCAGGGATGGGGTTCAGACATGGGGATCTACGTTCCAAACTGCGTTGCTCACAAGCGGCTGGACCAATGGCTGGGTGTTGTGGACCTTCTCCAGGGTGAAATGCTGGAGGACTGTAGTGCTCGTCTGGAGTCACAAGAACAAAAGTGTGGATCAAAAGCCAAAGGTGTCACATAACAAAGGGAGCAAGATCAAGCATAGTCCATTAGTCAGCAGCTAAGGATAGTTACACAGATGATAAAGGCAATGGCACGATTAGCAAAAGTAGCAAGATATTGGCAAGAGCACAAATATCTGGCAAGGTGGAAGTGCAGAGGCATGGTTTATATAGCAAATACTCGGGAGGGGTCAGGAGTTCAGGGTTCAACAAGAACTAGGTTCATGGTAACTTTGTCCAAAGTCCAACAAGGTGGACTAGCAGGTGGCTCAGCCAACAGAGCTGCAGCCTGACACTTAAGCATCCCTGGGTTTGGATTATGACAACTACACTGGGGGAGCACCAGGTTGGCCCTCACTGTGTACCCATAAATGTGCTTTAAACAGACCTCCAAAGACCTTTTTTACCATCATGGGTGCTATGACAAAATATATACAAAGTGTATAAAACTGAACAATTGTTTGGCAGCTATGGAAGACCCGGCAAACAGAAAAGGAACTCTCCCCCCACCCCAAGTTCTGGGGATTTACTAAGTATTTGACAACAAGAGATTTAATATGCTGGCGACATATAGACAAAAGAGGGTTTCTGAGAGTCCTTTGTTTGCAAAAATAAATTTAAGCCAGAAACTTCAAAGATAATTTGTCCCCATCTGGGGTGCAATTTATTTAAAACAGAAGGAAAATAGTATCTATATTCTCAATAAGACAACAACACCTGTCAGTTTGTTGGACTGCAGGGATGAACATATACAAATCTTCAGAAACAATGCTGAGAAGGAATGGGGGTCTCCTACAAACAGTGGGGAGAAACGGGGGCCACCATTTGTAGGAGACCCCCATTCCTTCTAAAATAATCAAAATATATACAAAGCAAAGAAAGACACAAAGGTGGGCAGAAGGGACGACCTTCTTCTTTTCCAGTCTTCCAGAAAAAACTCCCAAAAGCCCCCAGAAAGGACGTCCCCTGCATCTCCTCCCATCACCTGATCTTGACCGCCATTCCTGTAAGCCCACATATTTTTCTCCCCCTCTGCAATTTTTAACCCCTTCAATGCTTGGAGGACTATTCCACCCATAGCCATGTAGACCACACGTCCGTCCTGTCGTGCAGGTCTGTCTTCCTTGGCCCATTGGCTCCATACATGTTCATCTATGAATCTGGTTGTCCTCTGCAGTGTCTCGTTAGAGAAGAATAGACTGGGGTTAAAAATTGGCATTTCGCGGAGGTATCACAATGTACAAGGTGACCGCTGACCTCATATTGCAAGGTCTGACCAAAAAAAAATGTTTTCTGAGGTTATAAGCTCCAGCTATAGACGTCTTGAACAAATCATTTTTGGCCGCATGGAATGTATTCCTCACATTGCCTCCAGGCAACAAACTACAGAGAAAAAAAATGAAAAGAACAGAATTTTTTTTGTCTCTCTCCTTAGCTGAGCAAGTCCTGACCATAGAGAATGAATGGCTTTGGAAGTGCTTCCAGACAGCAAAATCAATGCTTCATATCAAGAGGCTGCAGGGGTTATACCGAGATGTTCATGTCAACAAGACTACAGGTTCCCTAAAAACCCAGCCGCCATTCTCCCCACCGCTGCCTGGAGCCAGCAGAGAGCACGGCGTGGCGGGATTAACCTTGTCACTGCCATAAGACGCCACCAGAGAGAAGGGCACTTTAAAGTGGACCAACCATCAGATATGTTATTTAATGTTATTAAAGTAAAGAGTCACAGAGATCACAGTACTACACTGTCAATGCCAATGGTTGTTGTTTTTTTCCCTCTAGAACAATGGAGCCATCTTTATGGGTGCCCCCAGAGAGGGCTACGAGTGCCACCTCTGGCACACGTGCCATAGGTTCACCACCACTGACCTAGAAGAATTGAGCCACCCTTGTTCAGGGCTTATTAAGCATCATTATCTACTTTTTGGCACTTTATTCAGGGCTTATTGAGCAACATTATCTACTTTTCGGAACGTTATCATTTGCATAACTCCTCCTAGAAGACAGCCCATGCTTACATCTGGAGAGAGGGTTGAACTGAGAAAGGGTGCTGTGATGTTTTCCAGAACAGAATGACCTAAAACAGTGATGGTTAACCTTTTTAGAGAGCGAGTGCCCAAACTGAAACCCAAGACCCACCCATTTACCGCAAAGTGCCAACATGGTCATTTATTGACAGACACACACTACATACAGTAAGGTAAATACGTATTTGATACCCTGCTGATTTTGTATGATTTCCCTCTGACAAATAAATCACCAGTCTATAAGAGGGTGAGGGTACTGTGTGCATTTGGAAGAGGGAGAAGAGAATGGACAGCCCAGGGAGCCAATAACAAGCTGAGTTCTGCAGTTCTCTCCTCTCCATCTTATCTGCCTCTGTGCTGACAGCTCGGGTGCCCACAGAGAGGGCTACGAGTGCCACAGGTTCACCACCACTGACCTAGAAGAATGGAGCCATCTTTGTTCAGTGCTTATTATCATTATATACTTATCATTTGCATAACTCCTCCCATAAGCCAACCCATGCTTACATCTGGACAGAAGTTTGTACTTAGAGAGCTGCTGTGAGGTTTTCAGAACAGAATGACCTAGAAGATTGGAGCCATGGAGCTATTTTTGTTCAGGGCTTATTGAGCATCATTATCTACTTTTTGCCAGTTTATCATTTGAATTACTCCTTCCATAAGCCAACCCATACTTACATCTGGACAGAGGTTTGTACTGAGAAAGGGTGCTGTGATGTTTTCCGGAACGGAGTGACCTCGAAGAATGGAGACATCTTTGCTCAGGGCTTTTTTAGCATCATTATCTACTTTTTGGGACTTCGTCATTTGCATAACTCCTCCCATAAGGCAACCCATGCTTACATCTGGACAGAGGATTGTACTTGGAAAGAGTGCTGTGATGTTTTCCAGAACAGAATGCGATCCGGCCACCTGGCACTCCCCAGACCCGCAACGTGATGGAGCTTTGTTTTTCGTTACCAAAAATTCAGGTTGCTGAACGTCTCCTGCTGGAGACAAGGAAAATAGAATTGAATATGAAAGAAAATAGATGGAATCAGAAGAAAAATGACCTAGAAAATTGGAGCCATCTTTGTTCAGGGTTTTTTAAGCATCCTTATCTACTTATCATTTGCATAACTCCTCCCATTAGCCAACCCATGCTTACACCTGGACAGAAGGTTGTACAGAGAAAGGGTGCTGGGATGTTTTTCAGAAGCAGTGTACAGCACCTTACCGGTCCATTTCACCAGCCGATATATTCCAGCATTGTACAGAGAAGGAAAGTACCCAGTGATAAACCAAAATGGGTTGTATAATTTATGCATGTGATATGCAAATTATTGGGGGCAGCATTGCACTTTAATCCTGTCACTGCCATTGATACCACTAGAGAAGGCAGTATAGCTAGCCACCACCTTCCTTAATAAGGGCTTGTCCCCACTGGCAAGCCCTTATGGTGGCGGGGCCAGTGATTAAAGTTCACGAGTGGTTGCTAAATACATGTCAATGCAGCTGCTAGCGGCTGGCCGTGGCTCGCGGCCAAAAACTCGGGTTCCCGCATTTCAAATCATGGCCGCACAACTTAGGACAAGCACATTGAAATTAATGGAAGCTGATGCCTGCGGTTCAGAACCGCGCCGCCGCGCGGTTGGGACAAGACCATACAGCTACTGGACCGCAGATGGTTGTGGAGAAACCAGTACGAGTACCACCAGTCCCCCAGTGTGGAGCAAAGGGTTAAACTTCCTCACTGCAGAAATGAGGTTACATTCATCTTCAATGTCAAATGCTGTGTTACCAGCGGCTCCCCTTAGACTTCTAACAATGAAATAACCACCTGAGCTGTACATCTAGCTGTACGTGAAAAGGGGATTTTATTTTTTACAGTAGGATGTACTGTACCACGCATTTACAGTATTAACACGAGATAGATAGATAGATAGATAGATAGATAGATAGATAGATAGATAGATATTGGACAGATAAATAGATAGATAGATAGATAGATAGATAGATAGATAGATAGATAGATAGATAGATAGATAGATAGATAGATAGATAGATAGATAGATAGATAGATAGATAGATAGATAGATAGATAGATAGATAGATAGATAGATAGATAGATAGATAGACATGGGATAGATAGATAGATAGATAGATAGATAGATAGATAGATAGATAGATAGATAGATAGATAGATAGATAGATAGATAGATAGATAGATAGATAGATAGATAAATAGATAGATAGATAGATTCTTCCCTCTACCGCAAATTTAGGGAGAAATCCTAGGGTTTCCTCTTGTGCAAAATTGCTGGTCCTTCTGGTACCACAATCACACTGCATCCCCAATAACCAAAAGTAAAAGTAGGCGCCGTCATGACTAACTATATGTCAATGCAGCCGCTAGCGGCCGGCCGCGGCTCGAGGCCAAGACATGCTTGCCCACAGAAGTGGAGACAACTCCATTGAAATGAATTGCTGGCGGCCGATGCCCGTGGCTCAGAGCCGTGCCACCGTTCGGCCAACTTCGCCTGTGGAGACAAGCCCTTACTATACAGTTTCAGATTGAGGGCCATTTCATACTAGTTTGCATTGCAGTATCATATACTAGTGTGAAACGGCCCTCAAACTTTATTTGAAATACAAATCACACAACTTTATTTGGTTTTCACACCAATCATACAGAGACATTCCTAATTCACATTGAGACACCCACTCTACTTATTGTCTGCAGATAGTTCCTCTATTATTGGCTTCCTGCTTCAACCCCCTAGCTGCCCCCCCAACCCCCCAGAATACCTCCACGCTCCCCCAGTTTGGGAACCACTGGTGTAACCTTTGGGTTCCCTAGAACCAGAAGCCTGGTGTCCTCTAGAAGATTTATCATTTATGAGAGAACAACCCATAGAAAGAGGACTTCCCTCCAGAAACTCCTTATCACCATGGATGAGGACGCACTATACCAGCACTAAAGTGTTTTAAAAAAATAGCAGTTCGTACCAATATTGGGGGGAGCAAACGTCTTTGTGATGGGTCGTCACATGACCATTACATGCACTCTACTTACTGTCTGCAGCTAGTCCCTCCATGGTCCCTCCATGGCTTCCTACTTCAGCCCCCTAGCTGCTACCCCCCCCCCCCCCCCCCCCCCTGGAATACCACTGTTGTAACCTTTGGATTCCTAAGGACCAGAAGCATGGTGTCGTCTAGAAGATTTATCATTCATGAAAGAAGAACCCATAGAAAGAGGACTTCCCTCCTTATCACTATGGATGTGGACACACTATAAAAATATCAGTTTGTACCCATATTGGGGAGTGAACGTCTTTGTAATGGGTCGTCACATGACCATTTTTGTGGGGGGGTCCTAAGCAATTCCGGTGCTAAGGGCTGGCCATGGGGGGGGGGCCAGGGACACCCAGTCAGGTCTGTGTGCCCGCTTGTTTGGGCCCCCTACCTGCAACCTACTGTGAGACATAGACGTGCCCCCCAGATTGGCAATCCGTCCCCGCCCACTCCGGCGCCGACCCTGGTCACAGGCATTAAATGACCCCTTAAAAAGAAAGAAGCCTGTGTATAGCTTACTGTGTGTCCACATCATTATATACAGTACAATATTCATCATCCACATCCACACGTATTTTGCTGTGTTTAGCATCTCGCCAACAGGGGGGCAGCCGGCGGGAGAGGGCCGGAGCGGAGGGGGCGGGGGACCCTACAGACTACAGTAAGCACTGCTCACGCCAAGCGATCGGATGAAAAGCCAGAGCAAATGTAATTTGTTTTCAATGGCTGTTTCAAAAGAATAATTGTGGTGACATTGTCAGATCAATAATATGGATTTTTGTTTTCAAGTACACTGTATGTGTGGTGCTAAGGGGAGGCAGGAAATATTACACTGCAGTGTGAATAAAATAAAAATGGATTGAGGTCTGTGGGCATCGACGCTCCGGCGGCCATCATGGCTTTCGGTCCATCATCTGACGGGATTCCAGAGCTCGTCTCCCGCGCCCCGGTAATTCACCGCGCGGCCGCTTGCTTTTTATTCTTCCTTGTCCTTGAGGGATGCGTCTCCTCTACTTCTTTACGCCAAAATCGATCCGACAG
The DNA here is from genome assembly GCA_036250615.1 of Ptychadena robeensis. NCBI lineage: Eukaryota > Metazoa > Chordata > Amphibia > Anura > Ptychadenidae > Ptychadena > Ptychadena robeensis. The sequence goes on along the minus strand of CM070041.1, from coordinate 58,654,665 downwards.
AATTTCACGACCTTTTTTTTTTTTGTCTGCCTCAAGCCGTGTGGAGAAATATAGGCGGAAAGTGCTTCCTCTCCAGACAGGAAATTGTCAGATATCTCCTTTACTCTAAAGGCCCCCATACACCTTTAGATTTCTGTCAGATTTCCTTTAGATCTACCAACAACTATGTAGTGCCGTGTCCTCTGCGCTTGAACACAGGTAGACTTGATTGATTAGAAAGTCCCTCATATTACATGGTTTTGGTAAAA
>CM070041.1:58644033-58654317 GCA_036250615.1 Ptychadena robeensis | reverse complement strand
ACATAGCAGTGATATATACCTTCCAATCACTATGTATTCAGAGAGGACTTGGCACTACAGTCTGCTGTTCTCAAAGGCCTTCATTTCCCATGATGCACTGCTCCTGACAATGACAGTCCAAAGCAAATATCATTCATCTCCTGTACATTAATCCCGGCGTTCGTCAAGAGCGCGGATGGCCCAGTACGTCTCTATACGATGAGACCTCTTTATGATTCACAGCTTGGGAAGAAATTGCTGTAATTCTTAGAATGTTCCCTTTAATGACTGTTAATGGGCGTCTTCCCTACTAATCACCGAACTCCTGCTGAGCGATAACATCATACGTAGCAGAAATAAAGACATAATTATACAAATACAAGGATTTAATAACCGGAATTAGACAACGGGAGGTGGATCATATTAGCACACTTATTCCTATGTATCATATTAGCACACTGACCACGGAAATGTGTCTTTGCCGAGCTCGCCAGGAAATTTCAGTTTATGGGCAAAAAGAAAAATTCAACTTAAATTTGGAATTGAGATGGAATGGTTCGAAATATTCATAACAGCAAGTAAAGTATTCAATGGACAGGATGAATAAGTTTCCTCCTTCAACTTTCCTTTCCTCCTCCAACTTTTTAGTTGGATTGGTGATGATGTCATGCCATTGAAAGCATAAAGCTAGCCATACACAGTCGGATTCCATGGCCGATCGATCACCTATCCGATCGATTCCGGCGATCTCAGCGGGAATCGGAGGTCCGATCGATCGGCCAATTAAGTCTGTCCGATCGCTACATACCACCTTGTCCCACGGATTCCTGGACGATTCCGTGTCCGATCGCTTACTTCCCAAATGGCAACTCCCCCTGATGTGTGCAGAATCGGATCAGAAAGACCAACATGTTGGTTCTCTGTCCGATCCGACTTTGGGCCCCTGAACGATCGGACGTGATCGGACGGACAAGGTGGGCTTCACGCGATTCCGGGACGATCGTTTCGCGTGCACGCGCCCGGAATCGATCGTCCCGTAATCCGATGGGAAACGGACCCGTGTATGGGGACCTTAAGAGATAAAATAGATCAAGTTGATTAGAAAACGACTGCTGATTAAGGTGGAGACAACATTTTTGCCAACATTTATTTTATAATGGTTTCACTCAATCAGGGTCGGAGCTATGAATGGGCCATCGGGAGCCAGGCCCATGATTGGGCCCCCTTGCCTTCACTTGATTAAGGGTTTGGGAGTGCCCCCCTGATGCCCGTTTGTGCCGATCCGCTGCAGGCGTTCTTTCACCGAACGTGAAGTTTTGCAACTGAAACTCCAGAAGTCAAATATTTAGAATCTAACCTAAAAAATAAATGAGGTTTTGTTGCCTCATTTAGGGCTTGTTTCCACTAGAGCCTAGGTGCCCAACCTGCGGCCCGGGGGCTGCATGCGGCCCTTTGGGCGTTCTTTGGCGGCCCCCCTTAGTTCTCTACTTGTGGCCCCTGAAATCTAACTGTTCATGCATTAGGGCATAGGGAATCATATTGCATACACATAACCTGAATCAAAATGTGAATCACCAGAATACAGTGTTACAAATGCAGACAGTATCATTTAAAATACATATTTGTTATTGGTAAAATGAAAAAAAAAAATTCTTCTACTATATGCCTGTTGTCATGTCAGAATTATTAAAAAATGCGTATACTAGTCAGTATAGATTGAAAAATTATGTGCGGCCTTTAGTGGTGCAGAGGGCCGCACTTGTGCCCTCCTATCAACTCAATTGCCAACTACTGCACTAGAGTGAGGTCTTCTATATATGCTGTTGTCACGTCCACATTATAAAATGCGTATACTAGTCAGTATAGATTGAAAAAATTATGTGCGGCCCTTTAGTGGTTTGCCGCGGGCCGCACATGGGCCCGCCCTATCAATCAGTTGCCAACTTACTGCAATAGAGTGATGGACGCTTCGCTGTTGTCCATAGCCAAGATCGCTCCCATTGAAAACTCATTAGGCATTAGTGATCACGCGCGGATGGGCGCGGACACAATTTAGGCGGCTATTTTGAACGCCACCCTACCGTGTTTTTTTAAACGCGGACCGCGCCCAATTGCATCCCCTAGTAAAAAAAATCGCTCCCGATCGCGTCCATTCATGTCGATGTCAAGTGAACAGGGATGTTATTTTTGACCACGTCCATTCATTTTCTATGAGTGCGATGCAAATCTGGGGGGAGTGATCGGCCGCGGCGAAACGATTAAAAACGCAGCCATCCGCGGCCAATTGCTCTAGTGGAAACAAGCCCTTCGGAAATTTCTACTTACTCCCAGGATATGGTTGGACAGCAGCACTAAAGGCCCTCATACATGGGTCGATTTTTTCGTTCAATACCCAAACGATTGTTCAGTAGTGTTGAGCTCGAATATTCGAATGCCGAATATTTTTTGCGAATATCGGCAATTCGAGAATTCGCCAATAACTCGAATATGTCGGCGAATATTCGCAATTTCTAATATTCGCAATATGGGCATGTATCGCGAAAATAATATTCGCATTGCGAAAATAAACATAGCATGTGACCATTCATTTTAAAGATTTTTGCGATGCGAATATTATTTTCGCAATGCGAATATGATTTTCCGAATATAGAATCGAATATTAGTAGAATTATTCGTGAAATATCACGAATTCGAATATTGACTATGCCGCTCATCACTATTGTTCAGTATCGAACGTGGCTCATAAACAATCCCGCTTAAAGAAGACAGACAGAAATGTTGAGTGAACTGGGATCTGACTTGTCGGTAAATTCCTGTTTGATCGACATACTTTAGATGGGGACTGAGGCTCCCATACAATGATCGGCCAGGAGTTGATTGCCCAAGTAGGTGCGCCTCAATTGGCAGCCTTTCAGCGATTTGTTGCGTCACCACATTGTGATCGGCCTTTCATCGATAGCATAGGAATCGACCCATGTATGGCCAGCTTAGGCCATCGAGATTTTCCACAGTGCGGAACATCTTTTTTAATAGGTACTTGTTTTTACGCATATTCTACTTTGCCTCAAAAGTCCCATTCATGTGACCTGGGAATCCCCCATGGGTCACACAGGGTGCAAATTTCCATTTTTTTAATTTCGTATTATTTTGGGGTGTTGGCAAATTGCGCTATCAACTATCTGGGATCTATCACCCCCCTTCATCTTTTTTAATAATACTTTGCACTGTAGCCACTGGAACTTGAAAACATTTAGATATGGCCTTGTACCCCTTTCCTGAGCAGCCACAATGCGCAGCCGCAGGTCCTCACTGAGCTCCTTTGTCTTAGCAATGACTGTCCACAAACCAACTGCAGAGAGCTGCTGTTTTTCACCTGTTGAGTTGATTAAAACAGCTGTTCCCAATAATCAGTATGCTTTAGAACAGCTTGGACTATTTGGAATGGTATAGAACTTTCCCAGAGACTGTGACAGTTTGAGAAGGGTATGAATAATTTTGGACATGACACTTTTTGCTCAAATGTAATTGGTTTTCTTTCCACAAAAATGCCTCTTGCACATTGTCTTATTATCTTTTGGGAGACACCTATGTAATTTCCCGTCATAAAATAACTTGCTGGTTGAATAAAAGTAACTTTAAGTCAAAATTTGCCAGGGGTGTGAATACTTATGGGCATACATATCGGCTGTATCTAGTTATAAGCAGGAGTGCACATAAGTGTTACTCTGGTTCTCAAAATGGGCCAAAACCTAGCTCTGCGTACCTGCATTATTGTTACACAGCTCATATGTGTACTAACAACTTGGAGGCGCTCCGTGTCTGGGCGGCCGCAGCTAAATGTTACATGTATACAATTTATGTCACTTGGATAACTGCAGGGAGACATGAATCACTATGAAAGGTCGCAGTTAGGGGGTGACATTGGGAATGTAAATTACTAATCCTTAAAAAAAGGATTAAACTTCTAAGGGTGTTAGAGATCTGGGGGTGAAAGTCAGAGTAGGCATATGTAAGGGTAAAATCTGACAAGGGAAAAGCACTGTGTGACAGCTGGAATATGACTATGAAAAATTTACATTTGGACTGCAGGCAGTCTCAGAGATTGTCAGAAAATGTCAGGGTCACACTACTGAGGTATGAGATTTGGTGTTGAATGTGTTGTACTGTGAGAGTTGCATTTGACCCAAAGCCAGCTGGTGACCTGTGGATGGAGACAGCTAATTGCAGGATCAATGAGGAACAGGGAGGTCCATCTGCAGCAGAATCTACCATGCAGGAGGGTGACACAGAGGACAGTGAGGGAGACAGTGAGGAAGACCACCCTACATATGGGGTGAGTACCAAACACTATCTCCTGGTACTCATCTGAGAAGCTCACTAAAGCCCCCCATACACCTTAAGATCACTTTATACAATTTCTGTTAGATCTACCAACAACTATGTAGTGCCGGGTCCTCCCTGATAGAATACATAGTGATTGAAAGGATTAGAAAGCTCCTCAAATTACATGGATTTGGTAGAAGAAAAGCTGATTGTACAGAAATTGTATGGTAAGATTGTAAGGTGTATGGGGGCATTAAAAAAGTTATGTGCACCCCTGGTTATAACCGGAAGCACTACCATTCCATACCCACCCAATCACCGATACCTCCATGCCATGATATCACACGCACTCGGGTCTGCTCCAGAAATTCACATCTTGTTATATTAAGGAGCAAGGGGGTCAAGATTACCTGCCTGGGTTATAAATTAAATTCTTCCAGCCAACTACAAGCCTTCAGGGGGGCTGAGACGACGCCTCCGGTCGAGGCTGGAAGGGATGATTAGAGCCGATCTCCAGATACTCGCACCTGATAGTACTTTCCGCACATATACTATTGATTTTCATTTAGATATCTTAATGTTTACAGACAATCCTCGCCGGCGGGGGCCCCGGGCCTCCATCGCCGGCCGTTCCAGTGCATTTTTCTCTCTCTTGCTTTTTCATTTTTCTTTAAACAACTGAATTGGAATCAAGAAGGACAAATGGAAAGCGGCGGCTTCGCCAATCAATCACGCCGTGCACAAATATTGCGACGGCCTGTTCCAAAGAACCTATTACCACCGGGTAGTTGGCTAGTCAGGGAGGAATAAAAATTACACCGCGAACACCATACGTTAGGCTTGATTTGTTGAGCGGAAAAGCTGACAACGCTGTCAGATGCGTACAGCTCAGTCACGCTAAAAATCAGCCTGTTTATGGCCGCCGAATGTTTATAAAGACTGTTCATTTTATAGGAAACAGCCACTCGCGCCCTAGACGGTGAATAATAATGGTTATAAATATGGACGGGGGGGGGATCTGTTTGTCTGGCTCACTGTAACTTACAGGATGGCATCCTTATGGGCGGCAGAAGGAAAGTCCTTAGGCCGGCGCGGTGTAGCCAAGGTCACACCATCACTCTATTTTATTGAATGAATTAAAGGGGAACTCCAATACGAGCTACTCAAGGCAAAGGCTTTCCACACTTAGAATTACACTTATACAAAGGACTGACCTATTGACCCTGCCACCTCTTATGCCATCGAACGTCTTCATAACCAGCCTTCCTACAGTGGCTTGCAAAAGTAAACTTTTCCACACTTTGTCACATTACAGCCCAAACATGAATCAATTTTATTGGAATTCCACATGAAAGACCAATACAAAGTGGTGACACGCGAGAAGTGGAAGGAAAATCATACATGATTCCAAACATTTTTTGCAAATAAATAACTGCAAAGTGGGGTGTGCAGCGTAATTATTCAGCCCCCTGAGTCAGTACTTTGTAGAAGCACCTTTTGCTGCAATTCCAGCTGCCAGTCTTTTAGGGAATGTCTCCACCAGCTTTGCACATCTAGAAACCGAAATCTTCGCCCATTCTTCTTTGCAAAACAGCTCCAGCTCAGTCAGATTAGATGGAAAGCGATTGTGAACAGCAGTTTTCAGATCTTGCCACAGATTCTCGATTGGGTTTAGATCTGGACTTTGACTGGGCCATTCTAATACATGGATATGTTTTGTGTTAAACCATTCCATTGGTGCCCTGGCTTTATGTTTAGGGTCGTTGTTCTGCTGGAAGGTGAACCTCCGCCCCGGTCTCAAGTCTTTTGCAGACTCCAAGAGGTTTTCTTCCAAGATTGCCCTGTGTTTGGCTCCATCCATCTTCCCATCAACTCTGACCAGCTTCCCTGTCCCTGCTGAAGAGAAGCACCCAGAGCATGATGCTGCCACCACCATGTTTCACAGTGGGGATGGTGTGTTCAGAGTGATGTGCAGTGTCAGATTTCCGTCACACATAGCGTTTTGCATTTTGGCCAAAAAGTTCCATTTTGGTCTCATGTGACCAGAGCACCTTCTTCCACATGTTTGCTGTGTCCCCCGCAAGGCTTGTGGCAAACTGCAAACGGGACTTCTTATGCTTTCCTGGTAACAATGGCTTCTTCTTGCCACTCTTCCATAAAGGCCAACTTTGTGCAGTGCACGACAAATAGTTGTCCTATGGACAGATTCCCCCACCTGAGATGCAGATCTCTGCAGCTCGTCCAGAGTCACCATGGGCCTGGTGACTGCATTTCTGATCAGCACTCTCCTTGTTCGGCCTGTGAGTGGACGGTGGACGGCCTTGTCTTGGTAGGTTTACTGTTGTGCCATACTCCTTCCATTTCTGAATGATCTCTTGAACAGTGCTCCGTGGGATGTTCAAGGCTTTGGAAATCTTTTTGTAGCCTAAGCCTGCTTTACATTTCTCAATAACTTCATCCCTGACCTGTCTGGTGTGTTCTTTGGATTTCATGGTGTTGTTGCTCCCAATATTCTCTTAGACAACCTCCGAGGCCATCACAGAGCAGCTGGATTTGTACTGATATTAGATTACACACAGGTGCACTCTATTTAGTCATTAGCACTCATCAGGCAATGTCTATGGGCAACTGACTGCACTCAGACCAAAGGGGGCTGAATAATTACGTTGCACACCCCACTTTGCAGTCATTTCCACTTCTCACGTGTCACCACTTTGTATTGGTCTTTCAAGTGGAATTCCGATACAATAGATTCATGTTTGTGGCTGTAATGTGACAAAAATGTGGAAAAGTTAAAATTTTACTTACGGCAACTGGGAAAGCTTAATGACTAAAGTACAAATGTAAAAGTCACCCTACCTAACTCTGGCGCTGTCCCCTTTAATTCTCCTTCCTATCAGGCTCCGGGGTTTTTGAGGTATGTAGTCGCTTCCCCGGAGGAGGAGGGGCAGTCCAGAGGTGCGATTCCTAATGAGACCGCAGCAGCTGGACACATTACCCGTCTCTGGGAACACAGCCTTTCCCTGTTCATACTGGCATGCAGGCAGCCGGGGGACCGAATAGCCTGCGCTACTCTGGCAAGACCCAGTTGCAGCCGAAGTGTCCCTTGCTAGTACGCCACTCAAGTGGGATGGAGAATTCCCTGGTACCCAGCTTCCTGCTCCGTACAGATAGGGTTCTACAGCGGCCACAGCCTGCCCTGGCCAGGAGGACCCGTCCTCCCAGTGTGTTGAGAGACCCACTCCAGAAAGAGCTCCACTTTATCCCGTTGGAAACAGATCTAGTACTTGGTTGCCCTGTTGGGTTCTGAGTTGTTACCACGTGTTATTGAGTTACTTTGAAGTTAAAATTGTCCATTGTGACACATACTCCACATCACCACACTCTAGCTGGGGTGGGGTTAGTTGAGTATCCCCAACTGTAACAGAGTCGGAGTTAGTTTGTTGTGTAAGCCAGGGTAACCACTCAGGAGGTTAAAGAACAAAAGTAAGGATGAGGATGTTGGCATCTTTTATAGTCTTAAAGCCATAACTTAAAGCCAAATTTAAATGTATCTACCTATTGACCAATTTGGCCACCATTAGACTTGGCTTCTGTTGATGGCTTGTAAGAACACAGGAATCAGGTGACAGAGGCAGCTGTAATGCTCAAACTAAAACTTTATTGACCTGTGAGGCCCTTAGGGTGGATCTCACTAGTAGCAACTGACACAACGGTGCAACAAGCAATTTTAGTTACGGCAAAAGTCCACAGTAACCAGTCTTTAGTAGTAGTCCAGACAAGGGTTCCTATGGTGACAACAATGTGGGCCAGCAGCTCTTACCCCAGGATGGGCCAGGAATGCGGGCAGCGTAGGCTGAGACTTGGATGAGGCACCGGATACGAATATGGCAGGCTGAGGCAGCAGGCACTCCAGAAGGCTGGTTGTGGCAACTCAGGCGAAACCAGCATCCAGCTATCCACTCCACCGGAACGGCAGTACAGGGCTCAGGTGGCTGTGTATAGGGGATGTGTAGGGGATGGCGCGTGTGTAGGGGATGCACGCAAGCCAGGCTGAACGGTTGGGAATACAAGGCTGCAATTGGAGCAGCAGGAGATGTGCTGCTAGCTCCTTTCTTGCTCTCCACCGAAGTCACCGCCCAAAGGCGGGGACCTTCCTTAAGTGCTCAGGGAACCCTGAGGCATGCTGGTCTAGAGGCTTAAAGGGGACCTCACCCTGACTAAACAACCCCTGGCCACTACAGGCTGATCCATTGGCAACATTTTTATTCAAAGCAGAGCATCTCTTTAAATGCAAATGCCGCGATCAATCACCTTTCATGATATATATTTACTGCCAATACCCAGGTTTGCAATAACCGTCCGGAGTATGTCTTGCCGCTCGGCACAGCCCCTGTGCGAGATTAGCGCAACTCCGGCAGATGTTTTATTGTCTGCCCTTATTTACTCTGGCAAGACGGCTGTCAGATCTGAAGAATGGATGGAGGCAGTTACACACACTGAAGTTCAAATGACTGGTAATTGCTTTAAATAAAGATTGACTAATTGTCCCCACTGTACGCAGTCCATCACGCGGAATTTTAATATGAACATTCCGCGATGTTTGTTTTTCAGTCTCAGCTGGCTCCCATCTCAAAGTATCAAAGAAAGCACATTATTCCTCGCAGACTCCTAAAATACCATCTTCCCTTCTTCTCTTCTGACCTCTCATAAAGGAAAATGACTCCGAGGCTGTCACAATTTCTTCTTCCCTTTTATTTATCGAATCCATCATCGCCGTCTTTTCCGCAGAGGTATCGGGTACGTTTCCGGTACAGAAAAGTAGATTTTATCTGTCAGCTACAATCTGGTATAAACGTAACACCCACCTTGTGTGCACTGATTTGCATAATGATACGGTATATTGGATCGCTGTCTTTTAATGCTTAGATTCACCACATTCACCGCATTCATCCCATTCCAATGATACCGATGGCAAACACGAAGGTATGGCAACTGAGGGTGCTTATCTAGACAATCCAGGAATGTGGGCTCCTTATTTCATCAATATTACAATCATTGACACGCTGTGCCTGTGGACGTAACAATGACCGCATTACATATAGCAAATGCCACCAAATGGTGGCGAATATTGACTGTCTGGGCACAACAAAACAGTCCAACTTAGACAACTGGGGGGGGGGGGATACGGAAGCTATTCCACGGGCCGCACTGGCCCTTATGCCTAACCTTATTTCATCTGCACTGGCCCTCATGCTCCTTATTTCATCAATATTTCAATCATTGACACGTTGTGCCTGTGGACGTAACAATGGCCGCATTACATAGAAAATGCCACCAAATGGTGCCAAATATTGCTTGCCTGGGCACAACAAAACAGTCCAACTAAGACCAGTGGTTCCCAAACCAAACTGGGGGGGCCCGAAGGTATTCCACGGGGGGCGCTGGCTCTCATGCGTAACCTGTGTTTTAATGGGGAGGGGGGGCTCAATAATGTTCCCTTATAAAAAAGGTTGCCCTGCAAGGAAAGTTTGGGAACCACTGACTGAGGCCTTGTTTCCACTGGTGCGATCCCGCGCGTCTCCGCGCGGTAAACGCTCGGCCGCAAGCGCAAACAACAACCGAAACGCATCCACGTCCCAACCGCATCCGCATCGCAAAAACGTGCCCATAGGGATGCATTGGATGTGGTTGAAAACGTGCGAGAACGCATAGCAGACACGGATGCGGATTCGGGTCGCGTTTGGAAAAAAAATCGCGTCGCGTAAACGCGCAAAAACGCACGAAAACTATGCCATGCGTGCTCGCGGTTTCAGCCGCGCGGTTACAACCGCACGGGAACGCATCAATGGAAACAAGGCCTTAGACAGTTATTGTGTATTACAAATAGTGATGAGCGACTCGGCAATATTCGAATTCGCATAATTTCGCGAATATCCGCCATTATATTCGATTCCATATTCGTAATCTCGAATATCCGCA